>MVAI01000051.1:0-85735 GCA_014825565.1 Phaffia tasmanica | reverse complement strand
CTTTTTTTTGCCAATAAAACCATACTGATAATGACGGGAGTCGATGTCTGTCTCTTTGGAATTTGAATTCCGGTCGTCTCTATCTAGATGTTGAACAAGGTCAAGGCGGATTCGAGACGCTACACGAAGCTTTGGAAGCAAACGAAACGACGACAAAACTGATAGAGTTAGATGAACAACTGTCAGAAGCCGAATGCGAACGATAGACGTTTGGGTTTGTATAGATACTACAGCGGTGTATAAAGATGAGAACTTGAGCGACACAAAGCAAGAGATGGCAGGGCTCGCAGAAAGAGAGAAGGAAAAGAAATGAAAAAAAAAGAACCAGATCTCCCCAGGAACAGAGTTCTCCCAGAGCAACTTGACCGGGCGGTGAAGCCGATCGAATTTGTTCTTGTTGGGGGGGACCGCAAGATACCCGGGGCGATCGGCTTTGTTCAGATTAAACTCCCATCTCTGTTGGTTGTCTGTTGGATCATCTATCAGTTTATTTCTCTGTTGGATTCTTTCTTTTCTCTCTCTCTCTCTTTCTCACACACACACTCATATACACACTTGGAAGGTCCAAGTGAGAAGAAAGAAAGAAAGAAAGAAAGAAAGAAGGAAAGCAGGATAGAACTCAGTGAGTGAGTCCATTCGTTCTTTCTTTATCTGGTCACTCAGACAATTACAGGGACAGATCAGTTATCTTTCTTTGTCTGACGGCTGTCGTCTCCCTTCTCTTTCCTTTCTCCCTCTTTCCAAACGGAATCTCAGGAATGTCCCAACTCGCTAGCTATGCTTTCGTTACTCTTCTTACTTCCAATTGGTATCTGTGAGTGTTTGTAGGCTGTGTCATTCAGCAAGCATGTGATAGGCTTGTTTCCCAAATCCAAAGGGAAACGGAGAAGAAAAGAAAAGACCGATGGCGAGAGACATAGAGTTATACAGCTCCAAAATGGCATCTCACTCAACAGCCAAGCAGTCTGTTAGAAGCATATATCCCATCTTTTCCAGATTTCTTTCGATTCTCCTCTTTATTCTTTCTGCCATTCAGAAGTAGCGTTGAGACCCGCTTCAAGAGTGCTCCCAAGCTGAGCGGATTATTTTGTCATCTTTGCTACATAGACCGGGCGTTCTTGTTCTCGGTCATGCCCTACGAGCTCTTCATCCGTCTTCTGTGCATTCGGTTCCTTTCAAACTAATCTGTATCGTGACTCCCGAAACCGTCGATGCGGCTTCTATCAAAGCCTTGAGCGAAGTATGGGATAACGTAGTCGGAGTGGAGGTGCTAGGGCATGTTCATCAATCTAAAGGTTTAGAACTCTTGGGTAAGTCCGATCTGTCATGTCCAGAACTTCTTTTATTGGGAAAATCAAGGAGATGTGTCGTACAAACCCAAACAACAAAGTGGACAGATCGATTGCTAATGTTTCGTTTTGTCTAATCTGCCTACAGGTCGCCATGATCTCAATACGGTCCTCACCAAGTTACACATCTTCAGGTTGATAAACTTCAGTAAAATCATCTTCTTGGACGCCGATGTTCTTCCTCTCCGAACGATCACCCATCTGTTTGCCCTTCCTGATACGTACGTAACACTTCAGTCATCTCTATTCGCGCCTAAATAAAATCCTTAACTCTCTTTTCGCTTTGACCTAAACTTTCTCTCCTTTGGTGACATCAGTTTCAGCGCATCGCCAGATACGGGATGGCCCGATTGCTTCAACTCTGGGGTCTTGGTCTTGCAGCCATCTCTAGAGACATTTGCAGGGTTGATGAAGATGATGAACGGAGATGGCGAGTCTTCTGTCGGACAAGGCTCATTCGATGGAGGCGATCAAGGGTAAGTCAATCCTCAGTAATATTTCCCTCCTTCCCTCATCGAAACCAAATCCACGCTTGTTTGATCATCCTTATGGCCTCATACTGTCCTTCTGGTATCATCTTTTTACCGAAAGCATTCTCAATCAGTACTTCAACGGAGAAGAGGGGCGACCGATGTGGAACCGAATCAGTTTCACGTATGCATGTTTCATTTGTTCGATCTTTTTTCACCTTGAGTTTCATAGCTGATCCATATTTCGCTTCATTCTACATCAGTTATAACACTACCCCTACAGCTGCTTATACGTAAGTGTAAGCGCACCTTTGGAGAACATGAGCAACTAAATTCACCGTTCATGTTTCGTCTCATACAGTTACGCTCCAGCTTACGCACAATATGGACGGCAAATTCATTGCGTTCATTTTATCGGTGCTCAAAAACCTTGGTCCACACTCGATTATCGAGTCGGTCAAATTCCTTCATATAACGCTTTCCCCAACAGTGAGGGTGCTTATGATTACAGTAGCTTAGTCGACCGATGGTGTAAGTTTCGCGTCACATTTTTCGCTGCTCTCAAAATCATCACTGAAGAGTTGGCTCCACTCCAAAAAAACCTCCAGATGCCATTTACGACAAGTATGTTCGACCTCGTCAAAACAAACGAGTAGAAGAACTAGGAACCTGGGAGATTCCAAAGACACTGGCTGCCTGGGATCAACCCCATCAACAAGGACCAGGCGAAAGATTGAATCTGGACGAACTAAGAGATGTGGCTACTCGAGGTTGGATTGATAAGCAGCACCAAGGCTACATCTCCCTTCCTCTCGAAGGCAGGGTCGATCTTCTCCGGCGGCAGGAACCCACTCTGTCGGCACCTATCGCCGAGCCTTTCCCCCCCTTTCAAACTTCATCCTCGATCCCCTCGCTGATAGATTCTCGACAAGACGAGCAACCGGCCATCCATGCACCTGCTCCTCACACAATCCAGTCCGAGACCGGAATCCCCTACTTTGCACAGTGGGATCCCGCTCGATCATCTCCTCCTAAACACACTTTTCAAATGCAAGTCGATATCAACCAGCACTACAAAAACGCTTGGGATCTCTCTGGCCAGGAGGCTAAGGAACAAGAGCGAGCTTGGGCGGCAGGTCAAGGCAAAGTCAAAGAGAGCTGGAAGTTGCCAGCTGTGGTTGACGACGGGAGGTCAGTCTTCATGTTTTATCAACCTACTCATTATGTTCGACCCCATTGCTGTCTAATCATTAACAGTGTTCGATCTGTGACATTCAATAGATATGTTACCCCCTCGAAAGCAGCTGCCCCTACCAAAGATGACTCTCATCTTCCTTGGAATAAAGCTCATCGTAAAACTCCTTCCCGGGTTTTCCCTCGAGGCGACACTCCTCCTGTACCAGAAAACCCGTCTATTACGATCGCTGAGCCTTCGGCCCGAAACTCATCGTCTGAATCTCACGTCGTTCCTCAGCTGTCTTTCCATGCTGCTACGCCCTCACCGGAACCAACTCCAGTCCCAACCCCTCGACCGACTTTGTCCTTCGAGGAGGCCATGCAATCTTACAAGGCAAATGCCTGGGATAGCATGCCTGGAATCAAGAATTACGCAAATAGACTTCAAGGAACAAAACAGGTTTCAAAGCCGTCCGGAGCAATCACGCCTGCAATCAAAGGCGAAACTATGTATGTGAATCGGGGCCGTCGGGGAAGCAAGGATCTCGATTTAGATTGGAGAAGTCAAGAGAGAAGCCGAGATCGTGGCGATGAAGGGGATGACGAAGATGAGGATAGTGACGAGGACGATGATGGTGACAAAAGAGATGGTGTCAAGGAAGAAGGGTACTTTTCTCGAACCTCCGGGAGTGCAAAACGCTCTGGGCATCGGTCCTCAGGAAGTGCTTCTTATGGACGGTCTTTTAATCATCACCATCATCACGGTCATCACCACAGCCCTTCCCTATCTTCTCTTCCCATCCAGTATGCCGTCTCGGGCGTTCAAACCGATTTACCTCCTCACCAGGACATAGGTATTCAGGCTCAACCTGATGTCTTTGGTTCTACCGCTCCTCTCAAAACGCAGTCGAACAATCCACTCACCCAGACATCTCCTTCAAAGCCGACGCGAGGCCGTGTTTGGGGTAAGTTTTCGCTTTTCTCAAGTTCTATATGTGTTACTTCTGTAAAAAGCGAAACTCCGGAAGGCTCATCATAGACTTTTTGTACAACACAATTTAGATTCGGCTCGAAACGTGGATCAGCTGAAACAGCAGAATAACGACATCCTTACCCGATTCCTTTCTAAATAATCACACTCGCTTCGCTAGCTTTACTTTTTGTTGTCTTGGATTTCAAGCCAAAACAAGTTCTTCTGTTGTTGTCTCAATATTTTTTTCCGTCCCATTATACCTCATTCCACTCTCCTGCCTGAGCCTACTTAACTTCCATACCAACACCCTCTTTCTTTCTCCTTTGAAAAAAACAAGAGAAATATTGGAGTTGACTCACTTTTGAGCATCGCTTGTTCTCCCTCCTCATATGTAAAATCAAGTCGTACTCACCGAACCATTTTCATCTTTTCTGTTCTTTTTCTGTTTTGTTTTTTTGTTACGTTTGAATCTCGTTCTTTCCGTCTGCTTCCAATTTGTCTTGTTGACTCTGTTCTATCTGTCTTTATCTCTATCTTTTTTACGTTAAACCGTTCTTCAACTATCGTTTGATTCTGATACATCTCCCAATATGATTTGCTATACTCTTTGTTTTGGGAGAAAAGGATACAGAGCGTCGAAGAGCAGAGACACGACTAGCCAGCTCATGGGCTAACCCTGACATGTTAAGGAACTCAAACAAACAACGTCAAATGATCAAGTCGAGCGCAGGTCTGTGGCTTGACCCAAAGCAGAACGACAAAGGACAAATACATTCTATATATTTACATCTTTGCATCGTTCGGACGCCTCACGGAAAGGAACAAGCAAAGGCTAGCAAGGAGTTTTCAACTTCTTCCCTTTTTCGATATACTCGAGAGTTCAGCGAATCCATCCGTGCTATCCAACGGCCTTTCTAAGTCTCCTGATTTTCTCTTCCGGTTTCTTAAGCTACTACCACCAATTCCCCTTGCGTCTACCTCCTCTCTTCCTTCTTCTCCTTCTCCTGTTGTCATTCCGGGTTCCTCGATAACAGGTGTCGACCCAGACCTTTCGTTTGCAGCCATGAGTCTGTCAAACTCATCATCCGATACATGCTGAGCTGGTACCGGTGAATCCATAGAAGAATCGACCGTCTCACTCGTCAAAGACACAGGTTGGGCGGGCGCCATCGTTGTCGTTTTGGTAGGCTGCTGTGAAGACTGATGAGAAGGGTTTGCTAAATCGTTGAAGAGAGAGTACATATCTAGATCCGCAGGGTGTTGAGAGTAAGACGCTACCGGGTTGGTCGGATCGGCCTGCTGATTCGTCAATGATGATGGCGAGATGGAAGCAGAAAGTTCGGGTGAATCCCAAGGTTCACCCGTCAAGTGATCGCCGTTATTTCCACTCGGTGTCGTTGAGCTCGAAGATGTTGATGGCGGTTGAGCTGCGAGCGAAGTATCGACGTTGAACCCTACACCGAGCGAAGCAACCAAGGCGTCGATATTGTCTTGGAGCGCGTCTACATCGGCTGCGATAGCGTCCGCTGATTCATAATTCTTCGCCAACGGGCCAGAGAATGAAGGGGACAATTGTCCTAATATCGAAGGTGAAAATTGTCCGTTTGACTCAAGTTCAGATGGGGGAGGAAAGGTAGGCAGTGTTGGATGAGCAGCGCGGTTTGTGTCCGAAGAGGGAGGGGGCGTGGGAGTGGAAGTGGGAGTAGTTGAGGTGGGTATAGTGCCAGAAGGTGGTTGGAAAGAAGACGACCCCGGAGAGGTATACGGTTGATTGGCTACCAGGCCTGCTATATGTGGATTCTGATGAGGCAGTTGCCCCGGACTTGCTGTCGTCATCGACGAGAGCTGATGAGGCTGATGACACTCTGAGCCATACGAGTTGGTCGACCCAACAGGGACAGCATGGGAGACTGAAGGGGAAGGTAAGTTGAACGATCCGATTGAAGACAGTATGCTCTGTGTCGTCCTGGGAGAAAACGGAGAGGCCGCGGATGGGTCAATATTCATCCACTGACTGAATGGAGAAAGCGGTGCTTGGGAAGCTGATGGACTCGGCGCGGTTTCTGTTTCCGAGTTCGGAAGGGAGTTTCCAACGTTGCTGTTACTCGACGTGGTCGCCGACGGTAACATCGGTGTGAAAGACGAAGACCGTGTCATCGTGTGCGAAGGGGCGCTTTCTGTTCGTCTGAACTTTGGAAAAGAGACTTCGAGTCCTGTTCCAGTTGATGGTGACACCGATGGCGGTAAAGGCTGTGGACTGGGCGCACCAATAGTTGGAGGATCGGAAGGGGACGATATCGAAGGTCCGTTAGGTGAGAGAGTGGTAAATCTGTCTTCCGGACTAAATTGCTGGCGGTTTGAACGGGACGATCGAGTAGGAAGCGCTGGCCGATTAAGAGCTCGGCTGGGGTCTTTCTGCGCTTGTGAAGGAGGGTGAGTAAATCTACCTTTTTTCGAGGATTTTGAAAGATTTAATTCATTAGGTGTTGCTCTTTGGACGAAATTAACATACTTGAAAGGACGACCATATTGACTCACTAGATGAAATTTCTTCGATCTCTTCTAGAAGCTCGTTCTCTCCGTCCGCGTATGGTAACTCGATCTCTTCTACCTCACCTGGCGCCAATCTTCTCGATACCTGCCCACCATTTCCAATCATGAGTCCTCTGTTTCGCGGTATGATAGCGACCTCTCTTTTTCCAGCCCCGTCTTTTCTGATTCCTGCATTAGGTCCATCACCTGATTCATCATCACAAGTCGAATCATGGCTGGGAGGTCCCACTCCTGTACTTGATCCACCATCCGAAGCGATATCCCTCGCTGCCGACGGTCCAAATACACCCGCAAGGAACCTGAGGATTCGGTCGGTAGTATCTTGATGCCGTTTATGTCTTTTCCTTGAAGCTAACGCTTCCTGCCATAGGTGCTGATTCGAATTTTGTAGTTCTTTCAGCTCATCCGATAGAATTGTTTGTTGAGCTCGAAGTTGAGCAATGCTGTTGAACGTAGCGGTAGCATCAATGGCTCCCTCTACAGGAGCGATTGGCGAGCCGTTCAAGCTGATGTTCCCGTTTATCCCAGCGCTTGCATTAGAGGAAGCTTTTTGTTTGCCTTTTCTTGAGATCACACCTAACAAATCAGCCTGACCTCGTCGGAAATTAGGTCCTTTGTAGACAAGGTACCCAGTCGGCGTTTCTGGTTTGAGTGAGCCTTGTCTATCATCCATCACCTTGTTAAACCGATACCTATGAGTAGCGCATGATGGGACACGAACAGAAATGAGTATCTTGCATCCTTTCTTTAGATCAAGTGTTACCAGAAAAACGATAGAAAGCCTGCTGCTCACATGTTGAGCTGTCGGACAAAACTATTAAAATTTTGATGCTTGAAGAATTTGGGAAGAACTTCTTTGCTGAAGGTCTCCGAATTGGGCACTAGACATTAGAGAATGAGGTATTGTTGAAGCGTCAACGACTTTGTCGCCAATTGCTCTGATTATCTGTACGCGCTCAAGTTTATATTGCGACTTACCAACAAACGATTCACCATCTTCACTCCAATGGATATATGGATCTAGTTCTGGATCATCCACCATTCTATATCCGCTCAATAGTGATACAGATATACAAAAAAGAGAAGAGAAAGAAGTGGCATGATCTCGTTCAGCACTTTTCTTTCCGCTCTAATTGACGCGTGGTTAGGTTTTCCCATTTTTGATTCGACTTGCTGTTCTCAACTTTTTTGATTCGGAAAAACAAGTCTTCCAAGAAAGAAACAATCAGAGCCGAAAAGAAAGAGACACGCACCTCGAAAGTTTATGAAGAAATGCGGGTACTTTGTCGTCTTTTGGATGATCCCCAACTGGTGTTGTTGCTGCCGTCGCTCCTCCAGACGCGGAAAGAGAATTTGAACCGGACGGTGACGGAAGGGATCCTGGTTGAGAACCAGGACCGAGCCTTGCAAGGGCCAACGAGTGTGGAGCGATACCCGAGGTTGAACTTGAGTTCGAACTTGAATTATGTTTCGAATTAGAATTTGGATTTAAGTGTGGGTCGGAATTTGGGTTGAAACTGGATGACGCTATTGGTTGATGGTGAGGTAAACCAGGCTGTTGAGCGTTCGAAGAGCCTGCAGAGCCAGACTGTTTCTTAGGAGCCATTACGATCCGATGAGGGGATCACTGCAAGCAGTAGAGGGTGTCCAATGAGCAAAGATCGACGGAAAGAAGGAAGGGAACGCCCCAAAGAGGTTTTGTCCGACAATTGAACGGCGTACAAGTACGTAAGCGAAACTTTTCTCTCGCTCAGTTTTGTCAGAGGGAAGTTAAACACGTCTTTCATTGAATTTCAATGTAAACTCTGCTTTGTTCTCCAGTACATCCTGTTCTGATCCACCCCAGTTGTCTTTTGCTCAACACTTGCTTCTTGATCAAAATTAGTTGCCTATGTGATATATCTTTTATTGTCTTTTTTCGTTGCGTTTAATCTTTTTTTCCCTATCGACGTGGATGTCTATCCTCTTCAATTCAGCCTCATGCTGGTCTGCTTTAGTGCGTTTCCTCCTTCAGTCTTCGAATCAGCCTCGTTGGTAATAATGAGTATATATACACGATGAAATAGGTAGAACAACAGTAAGCTAAACATATGCATCGTCTCCTTCACGACGGAAGTCTTAACTACTCATGAAGAAAGGCACATTCGTTCTGTTTAGCCCTGACCCTTCTGTCGGCGGTCCCCCGAGCGCATGTTTTCCCACAATGGCCGTCTGAATCTCTTTGACACTCGACGACCAATTCGAGAGATTCTCATATAACGCTTTCTCAACCGCATGTCTAGATAGAATTCCCCGGACCATCGTTGTAATGATGGCAAGCCCCCACAAGGTCAAGGAAGAGAGAACAATGAGTGAGAGGTCGTTCAAATGTAAATTATAAGGCAGACTGACCCTCTGTCTAACTCTAGTCGACCTAGAACTTGGTCGATCGTGCCCTTTACTTTACCATCCAAGATCAACCCAACCAAAAGGTCTTCTACTTCTTCACTAGATACGTTGAGTTGCTAAGGGAAGTGTAGAATTCATGGTCACACCCTCCGGTCAGATTTCAAAGCAAGACCGTGTGATCAACTCCATAACAGATATCAGATGAATTACGAACCCTGCCAAGCCACTTGAGCTCCATCCGTGTATAAGGCTTGATGAGATCTAACAAGTATTGTGTTCTTAGCGAGCGCAGTACATCATCGATGTATGCCTTGATGAACGGGTCGTCCAAGATTGTCGCTCTGTTTTCTATTCAACACAAAAATCAATTTTTTTTTTGGATAACGAAAGAACAAGAATATTACAGTAAGTTTCGAGGTAATTGAGTCATAATTGAAGAGAAGGGAAACAAGGTCACTATCAAAAAGGAAAAGAAAGAATAAACTGTACCGCGCAAAATCTTTTCGGCATCATGGATGTCTCTTCTTTGGTAGGCAGCCACCAAATTTGTCATTGCAACAATCTCTGGGTCGTTCTTGTATCTAGTGTGTGGTCGTGAACATACAGATTATTACCGGATTTCAGTTGGTTTGATCCTCTAAATCGACACGAAAGGAGGAAGAAAGATCTCACGGTTTCGTCTCTTGGGAATCAAAAGGATTGATCTCACTTCCCATCAGCATATATGCCAACACCAGATACTTCAACACCTGAATCCTTTGAGGAGATCCTGATTCATCGAACTGCTTGAACGACTCGAAAAAATCTGTAGATGCTTGAGCCCAGTTCTCTGATTTCAATAAAAAAAAGTAAGTAAGTCAATGTTCACTTGATGGATAGGGAAAATCAGATTGTTAGGCATACTCTCTCCCATCCACATCTTTCCACCACATTCTCTGATGACACCCATAATTCTCGGGTGAGGGATTGCACTCTTGACCTGCAGACAAGCTCGGTATATGTCCTGCAATCAACCGAAGTCATGTCAAGTTCGATTAAAATGAGGCAAGAGCAAAGTGCAAGGAGAAAATGGCTCTAACCTTCAGCTTGCGATAATCCTTAAGCTCTGAGTACATTTGAATTTCTAACGCATACACTTCGAGTACTGTCATCAAAAAGGAGTCGCAGATACAAAAGCATGCCAAGTTGGTAAGGCACCCAAAGGATATATGATATCCGAACGATTGTGTAAACAAGAACTTACAAATCGTTCCTTTGCTTTGGTCTTCACTTGATGTCCCCGAGGACGACGACGACGGAACACAAAAGGCATGAAGGTCTGTAAGGACCTGTTGATGAAATGTTGACAAAAAGAGAAAGAGAATCAAAACTCATCAGCATTAGTGCCTTGTTGATTTTATGCCGAACATATTAGAGATTGTTTCGCGCACCGACTTCATTCGATCCCATTCTTTCCGTTCGAGCCAAAGCTTTGCCAATTTCAGATTTGCCTTAACTGATAATCTCTTCAGATATGCAAAATAAATTTACTCAGTCTGTCAGCTTTTGATGATGAAAATGGACCGACGAGAACGAAGATTGGATAGAAATATTGTAACTGACCTCATTCTTGCTCTCTTCGAGACTCTTTTTGGTAACTTCATAAAACTTTTCAAGAGTTTGAAGATTAGTTTGGACACCCTGCCCTTTTCCTTCACCACCAACATATTCGAGGATATTGTTGATCGATTTTTCAGAATCTAATGCACATATGTACTGGTCAGTGGTTTCGAAGAAACAAAGACGAGACCAAACAGCACTTGAATGCGTACAGTTTCTAGTCACAGCCGACTTTGTGTAAGCCAAAAGCTCCGTGTACGTCTCTAATGCGTCTTCCGGACGATCAAGAGTGCAGTACAACATCTTTGTCATCTGCTTGAGCGCTTTGAATCCCCTGCCGTCCGCGAAACCAAGACGAGCCCAAAGAAAGAACAGTTGTGAGTGATTACTCTGATTGTATATGTTCTTCCTCCTTTGTTCATAGCCATCAAGGCATGGATACTCACCAATCTCCTTTCTCCTCTTCCTGTTCAACGATATCTCTAAAAGACGACAATGCCTCCTCCGGGTCGTCCTCAACTTGGCCTAAGTAGAAGTCAAGATTGTGGATTCAGCCAAGCAAGAACACAACAACCATATGCCATAACAAAGGTTCATTTCGGTTTTAAATCGACAACCTACCTTTGGCCTGATAATACATGTTTTCGACATCGACATCTTCCTCATCCTCGGCGTCATCGTCATCGTCGTCATAATCAAGATCGTAATCCTGGTGGATGGGATGAGAATATTAGCTTAGGTCAATACTCAATCGTTTAATTAAGGTAATCAAACAAGATAAGCCATTCATATGAGATCACTCACCTCATCAGCAGCATCCTAAGAAGTTTAGAGATATAAAATAAGATAAGCATGGCCAAGTGGTTAACACATGGCTTCTAATCAGGTCTAAGCATCGACAATATTACTGACGTCCATCATGAAATCATCGTCCGACTGTCCAATCGAGCGAGACAAGTGAAGGAGATGATCGAATGTCAGTACATATCTTGTATGTCATGTCGAAAGCAGATCTTACTTACCATTATACGACTTAGTCAAGGAAGCAGTTGCTTGAACAGATGATATACCTTTGCTTGTTTAGAGTGGAGATGAAGATGAAGCGATCGAGAGGGATGATCAATAAAGTGGATGATTTACTATGTAACATTTTCTAATCTCTTCTTGTCTTTTCTCTATTACTTCCTATCATCATTTTCTTAATCTCCGTATTGTTTTTTGTGGCAATTCATTCTTCCAACTATCCTTCTTTACCATCTGGAAGTCTTTCTTCTACTCATTCTTCGTCTCCTATTCCTCTTTCTTTCTATTCTTAGCCCTTTTCTCTTTCGTGCTCCTCTCTCCTGGCTGTTTTTTTTGTTTATTCTTTTCAATGCGCGCCGTTCTCCTTGAAAGCATGGATTTCCTCGTGTGGCATAGAATGATATGTTGTCCGATGGCACCTGTTCTTATATGTTCTTCAATACCTTCCTCTATCTTGTTCTTCTATCTCATCAATATCAACGCTTCATATTCTCCGTCTACCACACGACTCAGTATATGTATCAAACGTTAAACCATTCATTGATATATTCGCGTCGGCATACTTCAATCAATAAATCTTCGTAGTAAGTGGTTGGATAGTAGTTTACATAGATAAACAATATATGAATTTTATATAATCAAATGTTTACTTAAGTTTCTTGTAAGTAAACTAATTTTTTGAAGATCCTCTTCAAAGAAAGATACCTAAACCAAACAAGAGGTCGACTGGATCAACCTTCTAACCCTTCCTTTTCTGCTCGACTTCACTATCGTACAGAAGGAACGCTTCTCTTCACCATGGCTCATTCAAGCAGTACTCAAAAAAAATCTTCCAAAAAGCCGGCAAACGCCAAGGCATCTTCTTCATCCTCTGGCTCAGAAAGCGAGGATGTTACCGTTCACTCTCCGTTTACCTACCAAGCCACCCAGATGAAGCTTTCTGTTCCTCCGGCCTTCGTCGGTAACTTGAGAGGAGGTGTTGCCGAAATGTTGGACTCCTTAGTTATGAAGTTAGTCTTGTGCTTTGGTTCTTTCCTTCTCCTCTTTTTTCACTTGAATTGGCTTCCGAATTGGATTCGCAGTACGCGTTCCTTCTAGCAATCAGCTAACAACTCGACCTCACTTGGCTCTCATTTGCAGATACGTACCCAAGCTTCAAGGTGTTCTTCTCTCACATTCAAATCTTCAGTTCATGTCTCCCGTCTCGAATGTGTTGAACGACTGTCCGTTCGCCATCAGTGACATACAGTTCGGAGCTATCATCTGGGCTCCCAAAATCGGACAAACTCTCGGTATGTTCTAAATTGCAAATTCAACTTCAAGAGATATACTCACTTTTTTTACTCCTTGCGCCTGTCCTACCCTTGATGTATTTTTTTCCTCATTCATACAGAGGGTACTCATTCCATATCGTCGCCGTCGCATATTTCGCTGCTGATTCACAAGACATTCAATGTGTCAATCCCGATGCATCACATTCCCT
This sequence comes from Phaffia tasmanica, assembly GCA_014825565.1. NCBI lineage: Eukaryota > Fungi > Basidiomycota > Tremellomycetes > Cystofilobasidiales > Mrakiaceae > Phaffia > Phaffia tasmanica. The sequence continues at coordinate 72,721 of MVAI01000051.1, read as the reverse complement.
CGGACGAATATTACTTTGATCCATCGTTAGCCGATACGCCGCCCACCCCTGAGCCCGAACCAATCCCAGAAGAGACCGATGAGACAATGGCTGAAGGTGAGCAGGATGGCGAGATCCAGGTTGAACAAAATGCAGCGCAGGCGAAGGGAAAGGCAAAGGAGGTCGTTCAATTCTCGACAGGTCGATGGAGAAGTCGAGTGACTGGTAGAATTCTAGGTGAAGACGACGAAAAGGTGAAATTCACTGTCATCGAGTAAGTGCCGTGTCCTTCGAAAAAATGCTTGTTTGATTTCATCTCCGGCATATCTCATCCCTCATGTTGCTCAACTCGTGTGATTTCAATTGTTCCATAGCCTCAACGTGTCATCTCAGATTCTCTCTCTCACCGGCTCTCTCCTTCCTGAACCATTCTCCGTCCCTGTCAAGCCCTCTTCAACAGATCGTGCGGATTCACCTTCCCTTCTTGCCAACGGTAATCTCGATTCGACCGAGTACGACAACGACGACGACCTCGATCCTCTTCCTTCTGCCTCTGTTTACGCTAACAACTCTGCCGCGCTCGAGTCCGAAGAGCAGGCTGCTGCCGTAGGAGAGGATGGGCTAGAGAAAAAGTTGACGTGGAAAGAACAAGCCGCCAAGTCTGATGCTGAAGATCAAGCTTTCCGAATGGCTCGAGCTGAGAGGAAACGAGCGAAACAAGCGGCAAAGCTGGCAGCTACCCAAGAAAAGGAGGAGAACGCGACTGAAGAGGGTAGAGCGGCAAAGAGGGCTAAGGTGGTTGAGGAGGGCAACGGTGAACCGATCGAGATCGTCGACGTGGTTGATGTGCCAAAAAGGTCGGCGGAAAAGAAACCGAAGGTGGGAAGTAGAAAGAGCAAGAAGGCCGGCACCACGGTTGCTTAGTTGGAATTGTCTTTATATATTCTCTTATTTCGTTCCTTCGATGCCAGTCAATAATCCCACGTAAGGTCTTACAGTTCAAAGTTTGGATTGACGTCTTTCATAACAGCAAGACCTCTCGAGATATATCAAGAATGTTGAGTAAAATATCAAATGCCACCACGGGAACAGAGTCGGTTTCGTGCGAGACGGTTACGTAAGGTATTATATAACGGGCAGATGTCCTTCCGATGATCTCTTCTCTTGGAGGATTGGTTTAAAGATTGAACAACCATTCTCGTTCAACATACCTTGTGAGACAAGCACGCAATGCGCTTTCGCCATCTTCTCTACCAATCTCATATGTTTCCTTTATCGGAACGATGGACATATTCTGATGATTTCTATTTCTTACATCTGGTATTTGTTCGTCAGATCCAAAGATCTCTTCATGCCCTCTATGGTTAATCCCTTACGATTGAACGAACATTCAGCCACTGTTTCCACATCATCTCTGTCATCATACTCTACATTGCAACTTGAACGTCTCTGGACAACTAGTGTTATCGCCTGTGATAGTTCGTTTGGTGAAGATGAATACATGACTGAAAACCATAGAGATATGGATGTCAGTTTCTTGCGTCGGAAACTGGACAAAATCAACCGGGTTTTAGATCAAACTTCAACGCCTTGGTTTGTCTGATCGATTCATGTCATACTGCTCTTGGATCTCTTCTTGACCCATGCGACTATTATTTTCTTCGCAAATAACGCAGTCGATTACACACATTGACTTTCGTGTCTAGATTGATCTTCACAGTGCTCACCACAGGTATCTTACTAGTTCCAGGCAGGTTGATTCCAGAGTCCGAGAGTCAGACATATCGGTCAGGTCTGAGCTTCGGAGAGATCACCTGGCTTTGCCTCTCAATTGGAAATCTTGTTGAAGTACCGCCATCATTGTGTATCTTTTCAGCTACGATTACTCGTTCGTTTGTACTAACGGCTGCTTTGGCCTGGTTGATCTAAAATCTAGCTTCTCTATCCTTTACCTAAACACCCCCGGTCACAATCTTTGCTTCTTCCAACACTCTCTCTTCTCTTCCTACCTTTCCCCAACATTCGTATATACGCCTACCCCTCCCTCACGGTCTCCCTTCCCTTCCTTTACTTCTCTTTAATAACACCTTCATCGCCATCGTTCGCTCATGTATTTCCAAACGTCTATCTACCATTCACGACGTATGCTTCCTCAGTCATCCATCGATCATTCCGCCCGATGATCCTGCTTGCACCACTAGCGCTTCTCGTGTTCTTCGCGCTCGCATTGGGACTCAACGGAGATCTTTGGCGAATCGGTCTCGCTTTTGTCTCCTTCCTTTATACCGTACTTTCGTTTGGAATGAAATCTGATACAGAAACCAGCGGCGAAGAATCAGGCTCGACTCCGACCCCGGCTGATCCGGGAGTAGCGCCGTTTGCCGTTCGACTGTGGCTTTCAATCACGCTCGTAGCGATCTTATGGGTGATGGTCGTTGTCGGGTGCGCCGGAGGAATGACTGCCGGTCAAATAGGCGATCCGTCCTCTTCTCCATTTCCGACTTCCGCTTCGAGTGGCGACGGGCATATCGAAAGTCAGGTTGGGGGTGAAGAACGATGGGAAAATGAATGGGGAAAGAGAACTGGATTGGAGGCCAAACGAATTCGGAAGAGAACGATTCAAGGCTGGGTACCTTCGCTGCAATCTGATCCTTCAGTTTATCCTGATTCCCGACTAAGCTTTGAGGAAAATGATGGCGAGGCAGGAGTGATAGCATTCAGGGAAGCGCATCGACAAGGGTCTTTGATGGTCAGGTTCCCGTCCCCTTTCAACATCATTCACTTTGTTCTCTATAGTATTCCTTCTTTCCTATTCTCTACCCTCTGGTTGGCCGATGCTTCGCACTCTGCACAGACTCGCCAAGGTTTGGACAGTTGGGGTCGATCGTTAAACAGGACGCTGGTGAGATTGTTGGGAGGTCTGGCATTCGGGTGGTGGGATGGAGCTTGGTGGGTTTGGGGAAAGCTAAGAGGAGAAGAATCGGAGAGAACGAGAGGTGAGATTGAATTGAGAGGAGATTAGTATAATGCATGAAGTCAGAGTGAAACTCAGTCGAGAAATCCGAGTCTGTGAGCGAGAAAAGCAGACCGATGTGGGGAATAGCATGTCACAGATACAACAGAGAATAAGAACACATCCTGTCCAACATAAGCAAGAAAGACACTATCAAACTGAAAAGACTTTTCGGAGAACAAGTTCGGTCCTTTTGAAGATAGCGTTCATAATTTTCATCTTTCGACACACAACTGATCCCTGAGCTCATGCCCAAGCCAACTAGTTGGTAAGCTCATATTAGACCTTTTCTTTAGCCTTTTCCTCTGGGACCCACTTCCATTCGTAGTCCCACCCTTCATTCCCAGGCGTCTCGGTATACACCCTCATTTCCCTTGGGAAGAGGCCTTCGACCTTTCCTTTGCCCTGCTCGACCCCGCTCAACAAATTATAAAGATCCTTGCTCTCCGCCGGTCCGGCCTGTCCACTAGATTTACCCTCCTCCGAGGCCAATTTGTAGAACGAAGGGTACGTCAATCTTAACTCTTCACATGCGTTGAACATTGCGGCATGTTTTGCTCGAAGGGACTGAACTTTACGTTCAGTGGTGGTCAGTCGGTCGAGGAGAGCCGCTCGGGTGATTGTATCGTGGACTTCGGGAGTCGGGGTAAGATGAAGAACGTTTTGGATTCGGTCCAGTCGTGGAACAGAGGCAGGACTCTCAGAAGTTGATCCAGGTGGGTAAAGGTCCTTGAAGTGGTTGAAAAGGTGGGCGATTATTGCGAGACAACCAGTGAGGCAAAGAGGTGAAAAGTAAAAGACCAGTTAGCTTTTTTTTTTCGTTCTTGAGTCCCATTTAGTATGAACAGATTCTCTGATCTGATCGTGTTAACTAAGTTTCTCTAGCGACTTTTGTTTCTCCTCTTTTCTATTTAATTCTATGAAAAGGCACACAGTCCTATTATCAGATCGAAGCCAAAAGAAAACGAACCTTTTTTAAAACGTCTGTAGCCGAATCGCCCGATGTATCGATTAACAATGGCTTCTTGCCTCCCGTCTTTGCCGGCGCAGCTTTGCTCTTCTTGTCAGCTTTAAATCGCTTGCTTCCAGCTACCGTTAACGGAGCGGAGCGAGAAAAGATTGCTCTAGAGGATGACCCAACGGAAGGAAGAAGAAAGGACATGATGAGGAGAGTGGTGGTTCCAAGAAGGTAGCAGAGCAAAAGACCTTTGGTAGATAATGGTTACAATTTGGGTGACGGTATCGGCTACGATATGTACAGCTTCTATATATTATCATCACGTGATATTTACGCGTTATCCTCAACGCGTCTCGTTCATCTACACGTGTTTGCTGATTTTCTACAATCTCTCGTTAACAGTCTCTCGTCAATTACTCTTCTTCCACAATCGTACAAGAGTTCAATCGACTTGGGTTCGCTTTGAGTCTTTAAGCATGGTGTCCACTACTTTACCTCCTCCTGCACCGCTTGACCTGCCAGGACCAGCCTCGTTTGATCAGCACTCATCCTATCGGTCTCATCCTAAAATCGACCCTCCGTTTCATCCACCGAGCTCTTCTCAAAACTCGTTTTCGACCGAACCATCCCTCACTGCATTCCCATCCAATATCAACCAACCTACTTCTCCTTTATCTCCTATCGAGCGCTCAGAAACACCCCCTCCACCTCTTCGGAATTTGGCTAGCAAGTTTGCGAATATGATCAATCTCAATTCAGCTGTCTCGGGGTTTGGATCTTCCATTGAAGATCCAGCCAGCTCAGTTTACCCTCAGAGTGGTCCACGAGCTAGAGCACACAGTCGATCCCAGTCGTTGGGGTATTTCTTCAAAGCGGCTGGTCAAACAGACCAGGTTACAGCTCCGTCTGAACCGGTAGCAAACGCAAGCTCAAGGATTTTGGGAACGTATGCTTTGCCTGATCTGGATGTTGGGCCCGGACTGTCGGGAGAAGAAATCGAAAGGTTGGCAAAGGAGGAGAGAGATTGGAGTAGAAGGGAGGCCGAGAAACTGATGAAGATGGACAAGAAGAAGGACAACAGTCTTCCTAAGAGAGAGCATCCGGAAGAAGGCAAAGGGTTAAAAAGAATGACCGTCCGTACTTAATTATTCGCTTTCTTTTCTTGAACATCTCTCTCTAGTCAATTGTTGATCTCTGAACTGTGCAACTTAACTCTCTTATTCAACATTATAGTCCTCCAGAAGCATGCGCAATCTATCTCAAAGCCAATCAACTAAACTATCGCCAACTGCATCATCCACTGCTTTTCCCATGCCGAACACGACGTCAGCTTACCTTGTTTCCGCCTCCTCAGACCCCATGACGCTAGATGTTCCGAGCACTCTTGCGCTGCTCGCCAAGCGATTCGAGAAACTAGAAATTTGGAGCGTTGGACATGTCAAAGCACTGGAAGATCGGGTCGGAAAATATGATCTCCGGATCGGTGCTTTGGAGGGTCGAGCAGGAAAAGAATCCGAGGAAGTAGGAAAGTTGAGAGATGATTTCGACGGCATGAGAGACACACTGAAGAATGGGTTGGGAGAACTGGAAAGCCGGTTTGGAAGGTCTTTCCAGGAAATACAACCAGCTTCTCATTCAAGTTTTGATGCAGATTTCACCAGGTCTCTTCCTACTCCTGACGCGAACGGTACAGGCTCGCTGCATCGGACAACATCGACTTCGTCGGCTCGTTCGAGACCGTTGCCTCCCTCGCCGTGTCCTCCGCCCGAGCAGGTGTCTCAACATCATCAAGATTACTACCAACAACCGTTCCAACCCCAGTTGGAGACCGTTCAGCCTGCATATGATGATAGGTTCTTTTCGTCGCCTGACACACATAACCTTGCCTCTCGATACGACCAACCTTCCTCTCCTTTACTCCACCACAATGATCAGCAGCCTCCAACCACGATTGGTTTCGAGGAGCATTCCTCCAGCTCTCAACATCTTTCGACACCTACACCTTCGTTGTCTCCTTCATCTGACCGACCAAAATCACCAGCAGTACCACCTCGCAAGAGGTACACATCGGCTCTGTCGAGCCGACCTTCTTCAGCTCAGGGAAACCATTCGGTCTCTGAGGAAAACGGGTTGGGAATTGAAGGTTTGCCAAATGCCCTGTCAGAATCAAGAGTGTCTAATATAAACCCGACGTCTACTGCGGCCACATCGTCGTCTGTTGGAATTCTTGGTCCGCGTGCTACACCAGGAGGGTCAAAGATTGAAGAACTCTCAAAAGCTGGAGTCAATTCAGGAGTTAGAGCAGCCCAAAAGGCGGGATCAGGACAAGGCCAGGCAGATCAGAAAGACGTCATTTTTGCTAGTAACGGAAAACGAGCCAAAGTTGGAGCGATCGTCGATTTTTGGGATAAAGGCTCACGAAAGTAGATCTCCATCTACCGTACAAGACCTCACCTGGGACGAGATCTGAGATGGGTCCTGTCGGGTTCTCCTTCCTTCCTTCCTTCCTTCCTTCTTCATATCTATAGTCAATCGATCGTGTTTTTTATTTTATTTTATTTTGTTGAATTTTTGATAACTGATGCCACTCTCATCATTGCCTATCTCCTCATTCTTATTTCATCGGACATTTCCGTTCTTACTCGTATGTTTCTTGCTTATCACTATCCCGTTTTCTTGGACAGTTTCTCTTATGTATATATTTGATCGTTGAATGACGCTATTTGTACAGCAGACAATCTCAATGACCAGAGATTTATACTTGATCTGGATGATCTTTCGTCCTTAATTGATATCTTAGTTAGGAGATACCGTTGACCTCTTTAAACACATACAAATTGGATATCTGAAACGATGTAAGGTGCAAGGGTAAGGGATCTTGTTGGTCTAGATGATCTAACAAATCTATTTGAGCTCCACAGGAAGTTGTTCTCCATTGAATCCTTGGATCAGGTTCTCCACCGCTGGATAGAAAGAAGAATAGATGGCAATCCAGAATATAGTTAGTAGTAGTCATAATGATGATGCACATCCGGACAGAAGATAGGGAAACAGATCAGAGCTCTACTCGAACATACCTAAGAGAGACATTTCTCTCCTCGTCTCGGTCGTAGCTGATCCAATGTGGGGCAAAATGACGCATCTGCTCTCGTTCAAATTGCCAAACAAAGAAATGAGTACTTTAAGAACAAGACAAATACCTGTGTGGTGAGAAACGAGAAAGAGGCTGACCTGGGCTCCTTGACGAGCGGGTGATCCAACCCAACATTGGGCTCACCGGCGACGACATCGAGACCTGCGCCAAGAATTCGACCCTCACCAAGCGCCTTGGCCAAAGCATCCGAGTCTACTACTGACCCCTGTTTATTGTTGAGGGAAAAAATTATCAATATGCTGGAGCTTCAAAAAAGAGGATGAAGTGTCGAACGGATGAAGAGAGGAAAAAGGAATACGAACTCGGGCAGCGTTAACGATGACGGACGTCGATTTCATCAAGGAAAGGAAATTTTCGTCGACCAGATTGGCTGTAGCGGGACCCTTTCGAAGGAAAGAAAGGAGGAACGAGACAGAGAATCAAACTCAGTATACGCATCTGCCTGTTCGTTTTAGATGAACTCAACGAACTTACACCGGCGCAGAGAACAAAGAGAATGTCAGCCCTCTTGGCCAAATTTTCTTTAGAGACCCACTCGAGCGTGATGTTCAGTTCTTTTTCAATCTTCTTGTCTTCTTCGGTTCGGTCATGTCTTCCAGAGTTTGAATAAAGCACATGGGTGTTCACTCCAAAGGGGAGCATTCTCTTGAGAACACCGAGAGAGATTCGACCCAGTCCGAGGAAAGCCAAAGTCTTTTGAGCGGGATGGGAGCCACAGAGCATGTACCTGCGAATGTGGGATGATACAGAGATCAGCTCAGGATGTTTGAACAGATATATGGTGAATAATCAGAAAAGGAATCTCACGGAGCCCATCCCATGGAAGGCCACTGAAAGGAGAGGTGATGTCAGTCTTTAAAATGGTTGGAAGTTCAAACTGGATAGATAAAAGAGACAAATAGACAAACCTTGCCCTCTTGGACGATTCGAGTAGCCTCTCCACCCCGACGCAAAGCCATCAGCGCTAGCATCACCGTCAAGTCGGCCACTATTGATGTATAAGAAAATTCCCGAGATTAGGTCTGTCCTTAACAAGGGAATATACATATAGGGATTCAAAAGCTTGATGCATAGAGGGGAGCAAGAACTTACCAGCGTCTGTTAATACATCTGGGGTGTAACCAATTTTGATCCCTTTAGATTTGGCAGTCCCAACAGCGATGTGATCATAGCCGACGGAGCTGATGAGACGCGCATCAAAATAAGTCTTCAGTCACAGATCTGTTCAATTTATTTAGATACAAAGAGGATACAAAGACAGATAAAAAGAAATAGTCTGCTTACAATGTTGAGAGCGCCTTCAATTCGGGACCGGCTATAACGAAAATGATCAGGATGATAGAAGAAAGAAAAGACAAAGAAAAAAAAGAGGTATTAAATCAATGCTCGTTAAGGACAGAAAGAGAAGAAATTCCTCTAGCAAGATTCTAACTGACCGGCATTCAGAAACTCGTCATCGATCTTGTCACTCAACATACAAAGAACACCCTTGGATCCCTTCACGTTCTCCAACACCCAACTTCTCTCTGCCGTCGAGTCATGAGGCCAAGCGACGATATCTGCTTTAGTGCGCTCTTGAAGGACGCCCATTGCTTCATCCGAGAGTTTTCGAGTGACCAGAATCTTGTTGGACATGTTTCTTGAGAGAGAGCGGAAAGACAAGCTTGTAGAAGCGGATTTTTTGTTGACAAACAAAGTGTTTCGTATGAAGGTGGATGGTAAGAAGAGAGCAGACATGGTGATAAGGCTGAAAGTATTTAGAAACTCAACAGATTGGCGACAAAGGCGGGGCTGTCTGGAATGGGTAAAAAACCAAGATCTAATCGTGACTGTAATGATCATGGTCATGGTCACGTGTTTTTTTACCTGAGAGACAATCTCCGATTAACCTTTTTGATTTACTCATCCATCCATCCATGCGTCCACCCCACATCTGTCCATCCGTCCATGCGTCCATCCATCCATCCATTCATCCGGCCTTCTTTCGATATTTACAAATACTCTTTGTTGAGCTATTTATCACGGTCATTTACGTCATTAAAAAAGTGTAAAGATCTTAATAAGAGTCAATTAGGATTTTTTCGCCCGGTCCAGTTGCACGTTATAAATTAACTAACCAATCATCGTAAACCTCACTTACTAATCATCATAAACTAATCATTTTAAACTAATCATTATAAATCTCGCCCCAATCCCCGATCAACGTCTTTCCCTATATAAGCAATGCCTGATCTTTCATCCATCTGATCCATACTCGTACAACACACTTTCATCGCTCGTCTTACCCTCTCATTCTACAAATCTTATATCATCTCAACCAGATATCTCCCTGTAACAATGTCTGATACCACCGTATACCTCAGTCAGTATTATCAGAAAACAATCAGTTTGCATGCGCATCTCATACTTTTTCATTCTTTTTGCTAAACTACATTCTTCCTTTGTCTGATACCTGCCCTATAAAGTCTCCGGCTCCAACAGAGGAATTGGCCTCAGCATGGTCAAATCTCTCGCCAACGACCCTGCCAACGTAATTTTTGCCGGAGCTCGAGCCCCTGCTAAGGCGACCGCTCTCCATGACCTTGCAAAGACTAGCCAGGCTAAGATCCACGTTATCGAGCTTGTTTCGGCCGACGAGGAAGGCAACAAGAAGGCTGCTGAAGAGGTTCAGAAGATCGCTGGCCGAGTTGATGTTATCATCGCGAATGCAGGTCGGTACACATTGCTTCTCAGTCATCGGTACATCCTCACAGAGAAATCTACTTGAACTGACTGTAAGGACGAATATGGCGCTGCATGAATATTGCAAACGCTTACAGGCCTTTCTTCCCCTGATGGAATGCTTCCTATGTCCGAGTCGAAATCTGATCAATGGACAACCCACTTCGACGTCAACGTGACCGGAGTTGTCCTACTTTACAAGCAGTTTTACTCTCTTCTCAAAGCTTCAAAGGTCGCGCCCAAGTTTATCCCTATCTCTTCAGTCGCAGGATCTATCGAATTAGCCCCTATGATGGACTGGCCCATCGGAGTCTACGGCGCTTCGAAGGCGGCATTGAACTTCCTGACTATAAAGATTCACTTGGAGAGTGAAGAATTTGGGCTGATCGCGTTCCCTTTACACCCAGGTTGGTCTCTCTTATGCGCGCACACTCTCTTTCAATCCATGACAAGGGGAATATGGCTAATTTGAAGGAAAAAACGCATGATTTTATCTTTCATCAGGAGTCGTTGCCACCGACATGCTCACTGGCATGGTTGGCGGACATGATGGAGAAGGAGAGCGACCTACAAGCATCACCCCAGATGAGAGTGCTGAAGCCATCCTCAAGCTTACCAAGGAGGCTACTAGAGAAACCCACGGAGGAAAATTCTGGGGCTATGACGGTACAGTCATGCCCTTTTAATGTCAATCCAAGTCGATTGCATGGGCTTGACAAGATCTCGTTAGACGTCATCCATGTTCTTATTTCTACTTCCGGTTTCATATTCAATGATTCTATACAAAACAATTACGACTTCTGGGAATGGCGTTGTAAGAATTGCAGCCGGTTAGGGTTGCGCATCAGGAGACCACGTGATTATGGCAATACACTGCACGTCTAGATCAATATAAACAACTCCGTATACCTACTCACAATTACCGCATACACCCATCACGTTGATCTCCTTCAGTCAAAGAGCTCAGTCTCTAGAGCTTCATTTACTTTTCTTCAGTTCGTAAAAGTTGTACAAATCTTTGTGTACTTCGTAAGATCAGTCCAAGTTTTCGATATTCTTTTCATCACAGCAAATTCTTCAACTTGTACCTTGATTTCAACTTGTACCTAGCCCTCGGCAATGTTACCTAGTCCGAAACGCGCAAAACTGGAGGATTACCCAACGGTTGACTCTCCTTCTTCTAGAAAAATTCCTCTCCGAACGTACGATCTTTCCTTTTCGGACCTTACAGAGGAAACAGGCGAGTCTGATGAGGATTCTGATGAGGACGGCGATGACTCTGACGAGAGTTCTTCGGACACTCCTGACTTGACCAAACACACTGGTCGAAAGGCATTAACGCGACAACGTAGCAATACACCGAGTACGCCTAGCTCCCGCGCAAAAACACCTTCTTTGACCCCACGACGAACTCCCAGTCAGAAGACACCGACAAAGACAAAACCACTGACGTCAACAGGACCATTCGTCCGACAGATCCCTTCAGACGCATACTTCAACTCCATCGCTCGAACAGCAAAAACATCGTCCAACGTGTTTTCCTCCTTGCTTCCCTCGCTCACACAGAAAGAGTACTCAAATCTTCTTGTTTCTTCTCCTGGTTATCACAAGAACGCCACCGAGATCGCTACTTTAGCAGACGACCAACATACCGCCCGGTTTGATACTTGGCTTCTCGAGCTCTACGAGGGCTTCAATCTACTCTTTTATGGATTTGGAAGCAAGCGTCAGACGCTAAACGAGTTCGCAGAAACAAAACTGAGTGAGGATGGTGATGTGATCGTTCTGAATGGTTTGTTCCCCAAGATCGGCATAAGGGATTTATTGAATCGGATAGAAAGCCTGGTGCCTGAGGTCAAGTCTGTCATCTTGCCAACTTCCTCTGTGGCGTCTTCTGGGGCCTCGATGTTGGCTGGAGTTGAACTTCTCGCTTGGAAAATTCATTGCTACTACCACCCCCCCTCAGTTGCACAGCCGGAGAGAGCCGAGTTTCCGTTGTTCATCATAATTCATTCGTTCGATCTTTCGGTCCTTCTTCGCTCAGCTTCATCAAAATCTATCCTTGGAATTCTTGCATCCTCTCCACGAATTCATCTCTTGCTTTCACTTGAACATATACATTCACCATTACTGTTTTCATCAACCGATCTATATTCTCGACCTCCAACTGTCCATCGTGAACATGGTGACGACACCCGTTCAGATAATAGCGTAGTTTCTGACAAGGAAGACTCCATCGCTCCGTTATCTCTCGGCAAAGGAAGCTTCAATTTTCTCTGGCACGATTTGACAACTCTTCAAGACTACGATCACGAAATTTCCTTCCGAACGACTTCAGCTCATCTACCAACTTCAGCCTCGAGCACCGCCGCGCTCACCGCAACCGAGGAAGGAGCAAGATTCATTTTGATTTCTGTGACAGATCCAGCAAGGCGGTTATTCAAATCACTCTGTCTCGCTATCCTCGGTTCGCTCGAGACTGGCGGGTTCGAAAGCACAGGCGGAGGAAGCATGCTGGCAACACCTCGTTGGGCGATCGAGACCGAGTTGTTCTTCAGATCCTGCCAAGAAAAATGGATTGCGAGGGAGGAGACCAGATTTAAGGCTCTGCTGGCCGAGTTCAAAGATCATCGTTTGATTTTAGAGTCCGGAGAGCCACCTGCAGCTTTCGGAAACGGCGGAGTTTCCAAGAAGGTCAACGGACATGGAGCAACAGAGAGAGATGATGAGGATGAAGGAGAGGAGGAATTTCAAGATGAAGCAAAACCGGCGGCAGAAAGAGGAACAGGAAGAGGAAAAGCGAACGCAAGATGGCTTTGGATCCCTCTAGGAAAGGAAGCAATGTGTAGACTGGTGGACGAGTTGGCAGATGTTCCTTGATATATCACGATAATTCGCACTTAGGTCATAATGAGTCCAGTTTAGCATGCTTGCGCTGTCAAATGACTGCTCTGCCCCGTGTGACCGACGGGATAAGAACGACATGGGCCTAAATCAAGAAGACCCAGGACAGCATTATCGATAACGATCGGCATTTGTACAATCAGTCCAAGTACCTTTTCTACTTCCTTTTCCTGAAGAGTTGATGGGAACACATATTTCTCTTAGAGAAAGTATCTCAGTCCTTCAAAAGATAGAGACATCGTAGATACTTACATGTCATCGATCGTTTACAACCACTTACCCTGGGAAAACGAGTCTGCTAAATTTTTCTTTGGATCCATTCTTCGTCCTACTCCCATTACACCTTCTCTACCCACTGACCACCTATGAACTGAATTCTTCTAACGTTTTCTTCTTTTAATCACTTGGCAGAATCATTCTATCTAAAATCTTCGTTCATGCTGATGATTCACATGTCGAGCGTTCAAGCTGTCTGTAAACACTGATGCTGCTTACGTTCCTCTACCAAGATACTGTCATAATCCTAAATCTGCGAAGCTACCATTCTTCCATGATCAAGACGTCCTGGTCTATACACTCTTCCTTCAATACCCTTTATCCCTAACAGAGATCAGAGGGGGAGAAAAAGGAAGAAAATAGAGGTTTACTTGAATGAACATGTCTTGTCTGCTGTCTTCTTCGACCGCCATCTTGTCCAAATATGCTCTTCCCAGAGATAGACCGACTAAATGACTGATCAGAGAGAGCCTTCCGTATTCTTGACAAACTCCAGGTCAGAGCGAAAACTAATTAATAGATACATACTTCAAGACCTTGCTTGATCGAGCTGATTTGACTGACTGTATAGCCAGCTGATCTCCAGACCTAGTCTTGCTCACCTCTCGATCAACGCTCAGTTGCGGTTAAAAAGTTCGGTTCATCGTAGACCTCTTGAAGTTTGCTTATTTGAAAGATAGGACCATATGCTTCCTATTGTGAGGCCTGTCTCGATCATCGGTCCTTGATTTTCTATAAGCGCATCTTTTCCAATTCTTCTATTGACATTCAAGTTGCAGGTTGTTATAGTTATTGTTAAGTGAACTTTTGTAAGGTCAAATCTTTGTTAAAATGTCTTCTCTTTTTGGAAGTTTTTTTCCGTTGCATCCAGATTGAAAGGGATGAAGAGGGTAAGAGAGGAAAAATATATACATTAATCTATGATCTCGATCACACCATCCATCCGACTACTCACTCCTTGCTTCCCCTCGTTACTATCGACCTGTACCTGAATAATTTCCGTCAGCCCTTCTCCACTTTGCGTCAAGCTTGTTTCTTCACCTTTGTCTTCTCCATCCGGATCAATGTATCGACCTTTTTTCCTCCCGTTTGATCTATCATCATCCTTGCTAATTTCCAGTCCGTCTCCCTCATCCGCTCGAGCCTGTGAGTCGGCCAGGGCTTTACTCGCCGCCAAAGCTATAGTTAACTGCTCATCCTCGTCGTCGTCCAACAAGAAGCCTCTTTTCTTCCCATTGCTATTGCCATTACTGTGTCCGTTTTGGTGTGTCTGAGTATAAGAAGAACGAGCCGATCGTCTGCCGGTACTACTTCCACTCCCGCTGGCACTGCTCTCTGGTCTCGAGGGGTCTAGGGAATCAGGTAACAGCCGAGAGCTTCTTCCTGATCGACGAAGATTCTTGTTTTGGTCCTGATCCGGAGTGAACGATTGGTTCTCACTATCAGAACCGGTATTAGAGTTGGTATCAGAGTAACCTGCGTCTCCGTCTGGATCGGCATCAGAGTCGTTGGTAGTGCGGGGAGGAGAGCGAGCGAATCGACCATTAGATGCATGAGATTGGTCGTCTGATGAGCGATCGTCGATGAACTGTAGATGATTCAGGGAAGAAAGGATCAACGGTAAGCTTTCTCTCTCATTTCTTTTTCCTTTTTCTTCAAGCCGAGAGAAGCAAAGTTGGACTTGCATCGTCGATATCACTGAGAAAAGAATTGAGCGAAAGAACAATAAAGTTGAGAACATAGATACGTCAGGTTATTTTGTTTCAGAGACCGAGAGCAAGAGAAGAGCGAGAACAAACTTTCTGTCAAATTCGACATAGCTCGGTCGATGGGCTTGTTGTCTAGTTCGAGTCCTGGTAGTTCTGTTAGCTGCCTGAGCTTGCATAATTGCTTGGGTCTCTAATTTTCGTCGTGCTTTTTCTTGACGCTATCGTTGCAATTTAAGAGAGAACATGCGCGGTTTATGAGTTGACTAATTGACAGGAAAGAAGACGGCAGGAAATACCGGAAATGGAGAAGAGAGAAGTAAAGAAAGAGAGAGGGGGGAGGGCAGAGAAACCATGGTGAATCTAGAGAAACTTACAACACGTTCTCTCTCTATTTTTGGCATATGCTCTTGTTCCAAGAATGTGGCCATCCATAGTTCTTTTTCCCTCGCCTGCTCTTCCGCTTTCTTCCTGGCCGCCTTTGTCTTTGCATTGCCTGTCTGTGCTGGCTTTTCAACTGATGGTTCGGCTCGTAATTGATCTATCACAGATTCGAGCTCGGCTTGGGTAGAAGAGATTGGAAGGAGCGGGCACGATTTTTTGAACGGGTTTGATGACGTGTAGATCCGGGGTGAATCGTCAAACGACCAGTATCTCTTTTTGGACCTGTCTATACCCAAAGGTTCGACGACTGGAGAAAAATGTGTTTGAATAATTACAGGTCACCGCGATAAGAGTATAGAGAAAGGTAAGTCAGCGCAAGAAAACAGCCATAGAAGGGAGAAAGAAGAGAGATGGACGAAACTGAGAGGATTAGTGTCCTTGTGAAAGTCGGTTTGTCTTTGACTGACGACTTTGTAGTGAAGATTGATGGTTTCCCTAACCGAAGGCGCCAGACAAAGTTGCCAATCTACCAATTGTCTTAACAATTTCAACTTTGAAAAAAGAAAGTTGTGTAAGTTTGGTTTAACCGTCAGTGGTGACTTTTAGATATTTCGGTATATCCTAGCGCGCTCTGATACGCTCTGCATATGTTTGGCAGAAGATGAGCAATCTGAAAGAAAAGAACAAACCTTTCCTTGCCAGTCCAAATGCCAAATCCTTGAACCGACAGCGTCCTCTCCTCCTTTGGCACCCTCTGAGACCTCACCTTCTGCTCGATCCAGCCTGAAAAGAGCCCTGAGTGGGTTTAATCCTTTGCGCCATTCGTCCTCTTCTGCTTGTGTAGGAAGCGGGGTACGTGGAGGATCGTGATGGGATAAGTAGACGGGGTGGTAAAGCGATTGTCGATCTAGCTTGAGGTAGTTGTCAATTGCTTCAGAAGAGACAGGGACCAGGGAAATTGACGGAAGGGGGAGTGAGACCAAAAATGGAATAGGATTCGAAAATATAAATGTATGTATAACGTCAATAGAGATAGAAGAATATATTCAAGTCGAAAAGAAAGTAAGAAGGTAACAATACCTACTTCGAACTAGGTATCGAGGAACGGTTTGAGAACTTTATCAATTGAAGCGTTGATAGCAAGCAAATGAGCCGAAAGTTAACCATGAATAAAAGAAAAGGTGATAGAACGAGAAAAGAGAGATAGAGGACAAAGACAGACTTGATGTTTCGGTCGGTGACCGTTGGATTTAAACACTGAAGAAACTTTTGGAAGGCATATGAAAGCGAGTCGGATTGGCCATCGTTATGAAGGGCTTGTTCGAGGCTGGAGGAAAGGCGTCAACAAAAGGAATGGAACAGGCAGAGCGGGGGATTGTAAATCATAGAAAAACGACCACACATGAAGTCAGCTTGAATACACGTCCGACACTAAGAAAGCAACGATCGAGACTAACTCCATCGCAGTCCCTAGCCCGTTCTTTCCGATCATATTTGGGTGAAACTTTGCGATAAAGGCCCAGATGAATCTAAAAGCGCCGTCGTATGTTACCGATGAATACCAGGAAATTATTCAGAACGTTTTCCAAAAAGACACAAGGGAACAAGAGAGGTTGTTTCAACAGACACAATCGAACGCATACAATATACGCGACAGTGGATGAACCAGGAAGAGCCGGGGTCAGAGATATGTAGATATTTCAAGAAAAGAGCCAAATCGGACTGATCATAGGTCTCGCCCAGAAGCTTCAAGAAGACTCATAGAGCTGAGACGAAAAAAGAAACAGAAACAAGGCTTACCCGGTTTGCCAGTCATGAGCGGCATCGACCGGTTCGCCCACAACCTGTTTAGAAGGAGCTGTCGCTGACGCTGAGATTGATACTACAGCGGATGGTCTGACTGGAGAGGAGTCCCGTTTCGGGCCTGCCTGAGAGGTCGAAGCCATCTATACAGACTTTACACCGTGTAAAATAGATTGAGTAAGATCCGTGCTATTCTCCGTGTATGCTAATCTTGAGATGAACCTATGAAAGAAGAACAGTAGTGAGCACAAAACGTGAGAGAGCGTTGAATGAAATCCTCTACGCCTAGGGAAATCAACCCTGGGCGCAAGAGAGGGATCGATCATTTCACGCGTCTGGTCACGCGTCAAGGGCAGGACTTGTTACGCGCTCAGGGTCACGTGTGGGGTCGTAGATGTAACACAATGACTAATCAATCCTGTTGATTACGTAACAAGATGAATTTAGCCGACCGGTCTGCTTGGCCGATAGTCAAACGACTAGAAAGTTTTGTAGTCAATCTTGTAGTCAAATCGTAGCGATTCCTATAGTCACCCCACTCGCCGATACACTACAAAACATTGTAGTCACACGTGTAGTCTTACTTGTAGTCTTGTGTTTCCCATCCACGTCCCAATCATTCAATAGACAACGTATTAGAGAAGTTTCGTAGTTTATCTGCCAACCACCCGGCTTACATAATCAACCAGACCCGCCTTGGGCTTTTGCTGTCGACTAGTCCCTATGTTTTGCTCGCATCTTCATCACTGAACTACACATACTCATTCCTTCATCTCTCATCTCTGTATCGTTTCTGCCAGCATGGATAGCGACCAACTGTTTCATATCAAGTATCTGTTTCACCAGGGAAACTTTAACCAGTGTACGTTCTTCTCTTGTTTTCTTTGATAGATGCCATCATGCCATCATGCCATCTCTGTTTCCCCTTGTCCCTGGGTTCACCGAGTTCTTTTGATCAATCTATAGGCATCTCTACCGGTACACCTCTGATTGCATCCGGTCAAGACGCCACTGCCATCGCCCTCTATGTTGCTCGTGCCCATCTCGCCCTTCTTCCACCTGCATCGGATGCTGCGATCGAAGTTTTATCTCAATTGCCAGATCAAGAGGCTCCAGAGACCAAGGCATTCTCTTTACTTGCGTCCTACATTCAGGATCCCCAGGAAGAACCCCTCGATGGACTTCGGGACCTTTTGATCGAGCTCGAGGACGGTGAACAGGAAGAGTCAACTGAGAATGCCGTACGGGTCGCCGCTGGTACTGCCTTTTTCAGGGCGGCCGAGAAGGAAGAAGCCGTCGATGCCCTCAATGCTCACAAGGAATCGTTGGAATGGTAAGTTTACTAGCATCGTTGTCTTCTTTGTTTATGTTTGTCTTTTTTTTCTTCTTTCTAAAATCTGACTGGTTGGTCACTTTAGCTCTGCACTTTTGGTTCAGATCTACCTCTCTATCGACCGACTCGATCTCGCAAGGCGAGCATACGAACACGCCAAGGCCTTTGGAGAAGATTCTCAGCTCGTCCAGCTCATGGAATCGTGGATCACTCTTCGTTCGGTCAGTATAGACCTGAACCATACTCTTGATATCTATATCCTTACTGATTTTTGCTCTTTCAAACCATACCTAACTTCAAATTAATAAATTAATAAATTATTTTATTAAAAAAATAAAAAATAAAACAGCAAGGCCCGACTCTCCAGCAAGCCTACTACTTCTACGATGAAATTCTTCTCGCGCCCACCGGACGGTCCGCTCCCATCCTAGCTGCCCATGGAGCGACCCACCACTTACTTGGGCACAAAGAAGAAGCAGAGGGTGACGTCAAAGCAGCACTTGAAATTGCGAACGAGCACAGCGGACAAGCAGGAGCCATCGGCACCGCCGCTGGAGTTTTAGGCACACAAGAAGTAGTCGAGTAAGTTTCTTTTCGTCTTGAGCCTTTTCGTTCAGCGTCACCGACAGACATCCGATCTTGACCCCCTTTTCGCCGGTTCACAGCCAGCTCAAATCGGTCTACCCGTCACATCCTCTTGTTCTTGACTTAGCCGCCAAGGATCTCGCGTTCGACGAGGCCGCTGCCAAGTTCGCCGTTTCTGTCTAAAGCTCTGAGAGCGAAAGGGAGTTTCATAAGAGGGAACATTCTTGAACAAGATAGAAAATTCATCTCTCCTTCTCGTCCCATTCTTTCTCGAACCCTGTAAACGTCACCATCGCCATATATGTCTACAAAAAAAAACCCCCTTCTGCAGATCTTCGTCCCTTTCGCCCGTCTCTTTTGGATGTCTTTCTTCCAAATCTTTTACAGATCTTTTTTTCGTTTCCTTTTCATTTTGTTCGGTCACGCCATCTTGCCCGATTGGGTTTGGACCTCAATAATCTTTTTTGATAGAGCATACTGCATGAATCCTTTTGTTACGTTCTAAACGTATCAACGATATAGACATCACCGATGTTCGATTGGAGATGTCGAGAACAAAGACAGGCAAAGAAAAAACGTCGAAGAAAGTAGCGATGATGAGAAGATGTTTTGTCCAATGAATTGGGTCGAGTACCAAAGACAAGATCAAGAACAGTTTCTTAAAAGAAGCACCGATTAAAGATAAAACAGATAGAGAAATAACCTAAAGCCGATATAGAAAAGGATTAAATTAATGATAATGACGACTTCAACGTCGAGTCCTAGATATTCTCTTGAAGGAAAGAGAAAGGATACGCTGTATTTGAAGGATCCTTGGATGATCATGCGGATTCTCCTCTGATTCGAAGGATATCCGACCGAGTGATCTGCGCCTGGTCGCACACTTTTTCAGCATTATCGTCGTCATTGAAACAAGAAGAACAAATTGGTCAGGACTACTTTTCGATAAACATGTCACGAACAATTGAAAAAGAAAAGGACAAACTGCTTCTAAACATAGAGTCCTCCCGATCGAACAACTCCAAGGGCGGCGCAAATTCGGCGACTTTTCCAGCATTCATCACTATACGAATAACCAAAACCGTTGACCAAGGACGAGCAAAGAGGCAAAACATGGTGAGTCTCTCTCTTCTCCTTCCATGGTTTTTTGACTTAAGAAAGAATACGACTCACCGAGAACTCGGTCACTGATCATATTCACCAGAATCAAAAGCGAGAAGAAAGAGAAAAGAGTGGTCCATCAGCAACCGCCCTAGCCTGACCGACGTCTCACAACATCCTTACTCGGCTGCTAAACTGTGCTTACTAGAACGCAATAGTCGCAAGTCTACAGAGAGTGTGAAACAAGACGAAGAGTCAACGAAAAACTCCAACAAAAAATAAATAAGAAGGTCAATATAGACCCACCGATGAGCGATAGAGATGATCGTCTTGTTCTTGAACTCATTCTGTTGATAGTGTATATTCAGAGCTAGGTGTCAGTCGGATCAGCATAACTGAGCAAGAGCAAGAAAGAATATACTCACCTTGATGGTGTCCTGAATATTAGCGTCTGTTGAACAATATTAACCAGCAAGACAAAGAAGAAGAAATCACTCATTAATCGCTCGTCACAAGAACACGACATTGGAAACGCACCAGTTTCCATGTCGACAGAAGAAGTAGCCTCATCAAGGATTACGATTCTGTCAAAAAGGCCAGTCAGCCATTTTGGATAATGCAACAAGATAATTCGGTTCAAGACAAAAACTCCTACCTCGAGTCTCGGACGACCACCCGGGCAAGCGCCACGAGCTGTCGTTCACCTGCACTGAAGTTTGCTCCATCATCCTACAGCCGTCGGCAATGACAACAACAGCAATCATGGGCGTGTAAGTTGGTCAAACAGCATTAAAAAAAATAGAAAAACATATCAAGATACAGACTCACTTGAACCATCGCATCCAGCTTAAACTTTTCAAGACGCGCCTGCACCTCTGGCGAGGCGTCTGGGCCGGCCATCAAATGTGTACGCTTGCTGCATTTGAAAATTTCGATATAACGCACAAACAGTCAGCTCAAAACATTATAAGATCACAGAAAATACTACCTGGCCCGGCCTAAACTTACAGCGCAGAAAGCAGCTGCTCAGGCGTACGTATCCCGTCAGGGTCTAAATTCGACGCGATCGTTCCATTCCAGAGCAGTGGGTCCTTTTTTCACAACGGCCACAATTACCGCCCGTTTCAGCGCTTCTTCCACATGCATATACCTGAATGTACTTACTTGTGGCACAATTCCCAACTTCCGTCGGATCATATCCAATCCAATGGCTCGCAGATTCGTGCCGTCCACCTCAATGGAGCCCTCAGTCAACTCGACAATTCGGAAGAGCGCCTGCAGAAGACTCGACTATCAAATAACACATTCGGCACGGTCACCACGGACGAAGAAAGAAAAAGTGAATGACAGAAAGTCAGCATGCATAGGTACATCAATACCCAAAAGTGCTTCAAATATGTACTGCTTACTTTTCCAGCTCCCGTTCGGCCGACAACACTGCGAGCAAAGATGGATATAGCGTCAAAAAACAAACAAACAATAAATAAATATACAGAGTGTCAATATGTCCATCAAGCTACATTGTCATCTTCTCTCGCTATTCATTGCTCTCGATATCACTTTCCTATAGCTTTCACTTACCCAATCTTTTCACCGGCACTGATACTGAAAGATAGACCCTTCAACACGGGAGGCAGATCCTCTCGATACTTCAGGACTACATCCCGGAATGTGATCTTTCCCTCAGACGGCCAATCTTCATCAGGGTCAGCGGTCGTGAGTTTGGCTGCCTCAGATGGCAAATCGGCGTAGTAGGCAACTCGTTCGGCAGTGTTCATGTCCTGTTCGACTGGGAAAAGTTAAATGAACGCAGTAGCGAGAACCAGTCAATGAGTCTGTCAAATGAACACAACGTAGAAGATAGCAGGTTGTACCTTGAGCAAAGATGCTGCACGAGTTAAAATCCGAGGATAATCAATGAGTTAGAAATTCGCAACAACTGATTCCATCGACCGGCTTGTAATGAGAGTAGATAGAACTGACTTGACAATCTGAGCAAAGATTTGCGTGAGAGCAAGAGCATAGGTAAGAACCACTCCGAGTTTGGCAGGAGACTGTTGTCAAGTTAAAAGTATATCAGAATAGGATAAATGCTTAGATATTCTTATTGATTGCACAATTATGTTTCTTGTTGATGAAACAAGGTGGCGTACAACAGTCTCTCTAAATCCGACACCAAAGAAGGAGATAGCTAAAACAAGCAGGTTTCCGAGCGCCTCAAGTCGGATACCAAGCCATCTGTCATTACATAACAGGGTAAAGATCAGAGATTGAGTAAGACATTAATGCATGTCCTAAATCAGCTATAGAATATAGCATACCTCTGAAGTGTGATCAAGACGAAATAACATCTGTTTTGAACATCAATTGCGTTCTCAGTTCGAATGATGAATCGATCTTCTGCGCCATAAGCTCGAATGGAAGACAACCTGTGCGTATAAGAATGTTTTTAGAATTGTAGTCAACCTTCACAAGGCAAAACAAAGTACACTGACCCTCCGAGACTTTCTATATAGAACAAACCATAGGGTTCCATTCGCATCATGTTGATCAAATTAAATATTCTTGGATCAGTTCTATTCATTGACGGTTATTGTATGAGTCAAAATCAACAACTTACCGCCAAACTGAGCGTAGATCGTAGATCGCATGATGGAATCTAGACGTTTTGCCTCTCGTGATGATGCTCGATAGAAAGTGGCCACACAGTAGTACATCAAGAATAACGGTATAAAGATCAATCCCAAATAAGGGAAAGCTTTCGAAAAAAAGAAGAAAAAAAAACAAGAACAGCAATAAGAGTCAATGGTTTTTAGAATTGTTGTATATTTATCTATAACGAGTACACACCGTAAAACACAAGAGCAACGGTTCCAAAGACATTTAGACTCATGGTCAAAAACGTGTTCCTGTATGACAGAATTGTTGGTCGAAACAGCAATAAACGATAAAACGATGACTCAATATTCAAAACTTTCAGCGAGTTCCTGGTATGTGTTCTCTCAATTCAGACCACGATGTGATACGTACCATTGCAAAGGCAACTGATCATCTAAGGTAGTGATATCTTTAGATAATCTACTGATTATTCGACCAATCTGATAAGTGTTGGATAACATCAGCACATGACTCAGAGCAAATCCGATCTACAATTTCAAGTACATACTCATATTACTTACCGGAGTCGCATCAAACCATGAGACTGGAGCAGCCATAACACCCGAGTAGGCAGCGTTAAACAAATTGAAGCTAGCATTGATCGCCGAAAGGTACCTTGATTATCCATCAAGATACACAGAAGTAGAAGAATGATCAGCTCTAGGAGTCAGTTGATGACTCGGTGAAGACACTAACATGATGAACGATCCAACAACTAATCAAGTGAATTTGGATCAGTATTGATATCAAGGTTAGACAAGATATATCGCAGGATCTACAGGTTAAGATTGAATAGGCTAAACCAAGCTATGAGGAAAGAAGGGGTATACAAAAGGATGAACATATGGACGTTTTTCTTTGACCCGATGCGCAAAGATGATCTATTCATGAAGGAAAAGAACTCACTCCAGCGTAAAGCCCCATGTCTGACCGGAGACATGTTTCAAAGGGTCATTATCATGATTGTCGTTGTTTAATGAGAATGAAGGGTAAGTAAATCAATGATAAAAAAACCCTCAAACAACAAGCCCGGTGAGTTCAACGATGAAGCTCGACGTACATTGACTTTGAGTCCATCCGGTTATGGAATTCTCAGACCATTTGCCCAAAAAGATGGTGTTACCAACATTGGCGACCTGAAAGTGTAGGGCAATATAACGTGAGAAGTAAAGCACATTCGGTCTTTTCTGAAATTAAGAGTAGCTTAAGTCTACCTGAGCAAGGATAAAGCATCCCATGACTGGAGTTTTATCGTAAGATGACAGATTATGTATAAAGGGTTTGATCGTTCTATCAGATTTTTGTTACCGTGCGCAGAACAGAATAAGCCGACATAACTTACAGATAGGTGCCAGCCAGTAAGATCCCATGCTTCGAATATATCGAGCATAAACAGATGATGACACCGCTCCAACTTCTCGTTCCTCTTTCATCGTCAGCAGCGCCCCCGGGTCTTGAGCCTTTGTCTGCTCAGCAGCCGTGTCTTCATTCGTCTTGCCAAGCTTAGCTCTGGTAGCCTGCTCAGCCAGCTGCTCTCGTTCGTTAGTCTTTGTGACCTCGATCTCAACTGCCTTGAGCTCAACATCTTCTCGGGTTTCAATCACGTCGTCTCCATCGCTGATGTTGTCGAAGGTTGTCTGAGACATGTGCTCGGCTACCAGCTTCGCCAATACACCATCCGCAGCGAGCAGCTCTTGATACGTACCCTTCTCTGCGATTCTTCCGTCTACCATCTGTTATAGTAACACAGTGATGCAAATGGATGTAAAGATCCGATAGAGAGTAAAGTTCAGAATATATTAGAAAAAGGTCGAAATCTGTGGTATACTGTATTGTACACTGGATTATACTAAGTAAACAGTGTACTTGTCGTGCTTATAAACTTACCGTGACAATTAGGTCTGCCTTCGGCAACACCTCTAAATGGTGAGTAATTAACACTCGAGTTTTGTCTCGAAGAGGCCCGTCGACGAGACCATCGACCAGTGCTTTGCTCACATGAGCATCCACTGAGATGCACGGTGATATGAGGCAGTCGCACACAATTGAACCAGTTGGTGAACAGTATTTATCAACGACATGATTTACAATCGAAAATAGATATAGTTGTGATAATGGACTAACCGGCCGAGAGCTACATTTCCGTGATGAAGAAGTGCAGAAAAGCGCGAAGCCAAAACAGGTTCAATATTTAGCCTATTCACACCAATCTCTATCCGGAGACAATTTACGAACGAGGGGAGTAACAGGTACGCACAGGATCGTCAAAGAAATTGATATCATTACCACAGTAAACTGCTCGCGCCAGGCATACTCGAGCCTAGGAGTAGCACGAATTAACCACATATGAAGTTGAGTCAGTGTTGATTTCTTGTTAATTTACACATGGTAGTTACAATACTGAATTAAATGTGGCTCACCTTTTGACCACCCGACAAGTTGATACCCTTCTCTGTTTTCGGAAATGACATGGAACCAAAGTATGGCATGTGTTAGTCCACTATCACTTGATATGCTTCTTTACGTGACAGTCATGGTTGATGTTATATATTGCACACACCTCCGATCTCGGTGTATATTCCGTGGGTTAGCAACGCAATATCACTCTCCACTATGTATCGTCAAACAAAGTCATGCAGATGAGAGGAAATAGTGTCGAGAATTGTAAATGAATGTCAAGTTGATCAGTATTTAGAATATTTATCTTCGAGTGAGGCGACATAAAGCATTGACTCACATGCACATGCCTTGATAGTAGCAGTAAACCGTTTGTCATCCATTTCGGCACCAAAAAGGATGTTCTCCTTCAGTGTTGCATTTCTAAAGTGAGAACATAGAGCGGGAGAGGTATCAGAAACAGGAACATTGTTGATAAATAGGCTTTAAGACGCCTTTGGAACGGATAACGATTATACGAGTGTCTTATGAGCCATAACCAATACTTAGACGTAATTGATAGGTCGTATGGAAGTGCAGATGAACCTCGATACTTACAAAATCCATGGCGATTGCGGAACTGAACATCATAAACCGGCGCATGAGAATTCAAAATTAACCAGAAAAGGAATGCACATCACCCGTCATCATCGTTTCTATCCTTGGTAAAATAGAACCATAGAGTCCGGTACGTACAGTATGCAGACGATCCTCCCAAATACTGATTTCACAAAACGCGCAAAGACAACCACACAACCACACACATACAAGCATACCGGTGCACAAGTCAAAAGCCAGTAGCAGGTGTAAATCGCAAAGCATTTATTGATAGCTCATGTGAGTACGTGGATGTATATACAACCGACCACACGCCCACTTACCGCTTCTCCGGAAATCAACTTCATTTCGCCAAGCAATGCCTGCATCAAGCTTGATTTGCCTGATCCGACTCGGCCACAGACGACAACGAAGCTGCCTCTGGGGATGTCAATGCTGATATCATTCAGCGCAAACGGCGTGGTAGATTCCTGGCCTTTCTTAGTTTGTTCATCGGAGGCTGCTTGCTTCGTTTTGTCCTTTTCCTTTTTGATGCTTTTCGAATTACCAGCCAAATCACCTTCACCTCCGGTGCCTGGCTTCTCAACGGTTTCCCAAGAGTAGTTTCCGTGAGCAGAGATAGCCTGAGCAGAAAATTTGAAGTTCCGTAACAGACATGTCGGTCAGTGATGAGGAAAATCTCGATGAACAAGAGCACGTTTTCAACGCGTGCGCAAACACCAAGTATCGATTGACGATCAGTAAATCCAGGTCACTCACATACTCCGCATCCGAAAAGACAGGTAACGGGTTGTCGATTTCACCTCCTAGAAGACACTTCGAAATTCGACCAAGCCCCACGTAAGCATCTGACATAGCTTGAATGGCAAGAGGTAAGATGAAGAGCGGTGCTCGGATGTTATTGAATGCTTGTAGGGCGGCGAAGATGGCGGCAGCATTGAGTTCATGGCCGGAAAGTGAATAGGTGATCTGTGTTAAGCCGTACGGCAAAATTCATATCCGTCAGTGACGTATCTAGAATTTTTGTTACGGCAAATCACTTACAAAAGACATAACAGCCGCAAAAACAGGAAGAAATGCCATCACAGATGTCATCAGAGCTAGCAATGTGTATTGGGCATCGACCATGAAACAGAAATTTTCTCGTCAATCCAAGCGCGATCCTGTTTTTGTTTTATGGAATGACAGACGTACCTCTCATCATCGAGTTTTTTCTCAACTCTTTCATCTCTTCTCTTCTATAATTCGAGACTCGGTTCCCAAAGTATTCTTCATAGGCCATATATTTGATGACTCGGATACCATTGAGAACTTCTTGAAGTAGTCTTACTCGCATGTCTACGACCTTCATCTGTGTCTGTCGAGTTCCAATCAGCCGGCCGAAGAGCCAGGCTTGTAAGGGGATGCCGATGACGAGAACGGCTAGCCCAACCAAAGCAGAGTATCCAATAAGGTGGATGAGGATACCAATTCTGTGCAAAGAATTTAGTCATATAATCAGCTGTTTTTATGACGAAGAAGATCAAGTTAGATGAGGGTAATGATCTACTAACCCAATCAAAATTTGGGCAGGTTGAAGATATAAGTCATGGGAAAGAAGGGCCGCATAGTCCATGAAGGACGCGTCGGCCGATATATGTGTGGTAAGCTTTCCGTTAGTATGAATGGCTCTGGCTTCTCCAGAAAGTCGGACAGATTTTCGAGAAATAACAGAAATCAATGCGGCTCGAAGCATGAAACTAATAAAGTGTTAATGATCAGAAAAACGCCCTGAAACGAAACAGACTTCATATATAAAAAAACTCAAGAGCTCACCCAGTGATTAGACCTCTTTGCAAAAACATATTAACGAATATACTAGCACCCTGCTGCATGGCCCAAAGCGCAACACCTAGCCCAAATCCGTATCCAATAGATCTTGGAACAGGCAAATCCTGGCCGGGCTCTCGATGCGCGTAGTTGTAAGAAGTGGTGATATAGTTCAAAATCAATTTTGACACCAAAGGACCAGTAGTCAGCAAGGCAACTGCACAGACTCCAATTATACCTCCAATCCAGTATCTGTTGTTTGATCAATCACAATAGTTCAAAAATTTGCAATAACAGTCAGAGATGTTCGATCTCTGCTTTGATTGTGGACCAACATACCTCCAAAAGACTGTCTTCTGCAAAGCAAGTAACAAGCTCTGGTCATACACTTGCCCGTCTTCCGTGACCTTTGGGGGATGCGTTGGTTCTTTCCTTTCCTTTCTTTCCTTTCCCATCTTTCCCGTGTCGGCCTTCTCATCCTCGAAGATTTCCTGCGTAGTTATCCCTCCTTCAGCCTCAAGATCTTTTAACTCTATCCCGGAAAGCTTGTCATCGCACATGGCTTGTTGGGCTGAGAGGGAAAATCTGGATCGTAGATGCATAGGCCGTCGATTTGGAGGGACACGTTCATAAAAGTTTTTCTCAAGAGCGACTGCTAGTCGAGTTGCTTTGTACTCATCAGTCAGCTCCCTTTGACCCAATTTGGTCCAAACAGCGTGATGTTCAGTAATCAGATCAACGATTGTTGCGAAGCAAATTGGTTAACATACCAAAAGTCATCGAGCTCAAGCTAGCATTGTGTCAACATGTAGGATGATAAGCAAGTGACGAACCGGTGGAATTAAACTACAAATGACTTTCTATAACTTACAGGTCTAGAATACCCAACCTATGAATTTGATCGAACCGACAAGCATTTTCAGCAATACCCATTCATGACGCCAGAGCAGATTACGCGACTAACTTTCAACATCGGAGAGATCCAAGAGAACAGGAGGTAAGATAAAAAATTAACTTTGTCCTCAGGAATCTCCTTCCCACCTCCAAATCCTGCCGGACGAGGTTTAATCTTGAATCCCATAACTGTTTGGATTCTAAGATCATCTGAGATTTTGCCCGTTTCGGCCATTTCCGCGTCGGTCGAGAAATCTCGAACTGATGTCTTTTTTGACGACATCAATGGTAAAAACTCAAGAAGGACGGCTTCTCTTTATGTATGCTTGGTCAATACCAATACAAGGATGAAAAATAAGAATCCCTCACAAAAAAAAGACGTTCTTATAAGATCAAGGCAAATAATGGATCTATATAATCATGGTTTTTCAACTTTTTTAAAGACAAACAAAAGAGTTAAAGTCCGATGAGCTTGCCGGGCATTATCCGATTCGTCAATCTGATTACAGTTGCCAAGACAATTAAATCTTGTCCCACGCATTTGAATGGCTATGCGACGATCATTTGAATTGAACAAGATTGGATCAGCTCCATCTTATTGTCAAGTAGGTCGGCTTGCCTTGGTAACTATCGCCTCTTTTCTCATTAGATTTGATTAATACTCAGACAGCTGATTTCAATATTGGAGTGAAATGTAGATTCAGAAGTGATTTTTGAAGATCAAGCTTGTCATCATGCATCCTGCTCGCTGCTTTCCGGTGACGGCGAGCTTCGACTTTCTGGTCCCAACTCTACATTCTTGATCCAAGCCCCAATACTGCCTAGGAAACCTTCATGCCGAAGGAACATGGCACGTTTCGACCCTTTCGACCAGAATCTGATGGCGTAAGATAAGGTGGAGATCGTGGCCGGGTGTCCTGTAAATACAGCATGATTCGTAGTATTAGCCTAGCCCAAATAATGAACATGATAAAGATAAGTGGACGACAGACGAACCTCTGATGAAACACCCTCCAAAGTAAATTCTATCGAGATTATATTTCTCTGCGTTCATATGGCTACGATAATGAATGTGTAATTCAAGCAAGTTTAATCCCAGATACCAAACAAGAATTTCGCGCAAACATACGAAACGTAAAAGAAAAGTACATACGCGATTTGTCCGATGTTGTTACTGACAGCATAAAGAAGACTCTTTGCTAGGTCCTCCTGTTTCCAACTGCCTTTTCCTTTCTTGGCACCCTCTCCACGTTTTCCGTCTGCCGTTCTTGGTCCTTTTTGGAAGACTTTGCCAAAGGAAGACGCGATGGTGGATGATTTGAGACCGACCTTCGAATAGTCTTGTCCGTAGATGTCCCCAACGAGCATGTCGACCGCCGCGTTATCACCTTTTTCTGACAACGTCAACATCTCTATTTTTCCCAAAGCATACAAACGACTCATGCAAATATGAGACAAGCTCGCTATTAAAGGAGATGGTGAATCGAAAGGATCTCGACGTACCGTCAAAACTCTCGGCATCTGTCAAAAGACTAAGCAGACCCCAGAGAGTACCTCCACCTAGAGACGTTCCGCTAACTCTTTCAAACGAGCCGTCCTTATCAATCTTCACAATCGACACACCCGAACCAATGTTGACCAACAAACACGGAAATTGCATCCCTGGCTTTGGATCGTTCTCAAAAGATACTGAGAATTTTGGTGGATCGGCCGACGGTCGGGGAAGATCTTCAGGTCTAGGGATCTTCGTGTTCGATGGTGTCGAAATTGTTTGTGGATTATGCGAATGAGAGGAAACTGATAACTCGGTATAATTTTCGAAAGATGAAGACTCTGGAAGTCCTGTAGGCGGGAGAGGTGGAGGCGATGTTGGCAAGCTCAAATGAGATATCTCGTAAACCAACTCATCAGAATACCAGAACACCTCTCTCGGGATACCCGTAATGAACCCTAATCCGATAATCAAGCACTCCATCTCTTCCTCTTGGATGACTTCGACTCCCAACTCATTTCGAAAAAGATCGTAGAATTTGTGAGCTCCTCCCCCAGTGGCCATGATTTTGACCCCATTTTTCATCGACTCAATCGAAACCTTATTTTGGGTGGCCGATTGAGAGATTAACGATGAGATAAACTCAATGCACTCATGAATCTGAGAGGTCTCGAACCGAGTAAAGTTTAACAGTCCTCCAGGGAGATTGGGGAGAGTAGCTCGTCGGATCTTTGGGTGTCCTGGCCGACTTTTCATTGCTGATGACTTGGACCGTTTTTGACTATTTCCATTTACGAGATAAGACTTTTGATCTTTATTAGACATTGATGAAGTTGACAGGTCGACAGGAACGGCCGATAAGGAGTCACATGAAGGATCTACTGAATTTGAAAATGCCGAGAAAGATGAAGAGAAGGCGTCTTCGGCATTTCTAGCGCTAGAAAGAATACGAGGTGTGAGTGCTCCATTCGGGTTGGGCTTCGCTGGCTTGGTGGAATCCATAGTTGAAGAAGGCCCAGAAGATGAAAGGGGACTTGAAGATTGCACATGAAATTGGGGAGAGCCAGGCGCAGAGTGATCAAACCCGTTTGGCGGAACAGGTGAACGAGTGAAGTAAACTAGTTTTGCCAAAGAACCTCCGATCTAAATGATAGCAGAAACAAATGAGGAGGGTTTTTGCACGAGATGTAAGATTGAATACGTCCTTGATCCGAGTAGATCCTAGAACAAGAAAACATCAACTCACGTCAACTGCAATATGTGATACCGGTTCGATATGATGTGGTAGATATATCCCTCTGGAATCTCTTGTCTACGATTACATGAGCAATGAAAAGACATATGAGATCAGATCAAATATTTCTATAGCGAACAGAATGGTGAGTCAAACTCACAGCAGGCGAGTCTTCCATCAAGATTTGGGCACCCTAAGCCCATTAAAAAGACATGATGAGTCAGTTACAGGCGAGCATATATACGACTGTGAACACGCTAGTACGAACCCTTGTGTCGACAGATATACTCCTTGGAGGAGGAATTTCGACATCTGCAGATCCTTTGGGCATTTTCAAACTTTCAAATTGCGTCCAAGATTTGAGGAATGGTAGTAGATTGCCTTTTATTTTGGTCGTCGCGATGTCAGCAGCTTAATTAGGAGAAAAGGTTGCGAGAAAGGCGAAGTGAAGGAGCTGGAACTTACAAAATGTTTACGATGCTAAGAATAATGATGAAAAACAGTTGATACGGAATAAACACGGCTCGGTGGAGATGAAGATATTGAGGCTATAATTCTCCTTTTCTTTGGGAGAGAGAATACTGGAGATGAAGAAAACGATATAAATGGAAACCAGCTGAGCAAACGACAGCTATGAAATCTCGAGTGTTTGGCGTTAGCCTTTCTTTGAATGATACTGGTCAGCTTTGAACTGATTGCCAAAAGTAATAAAAAAGTAATCAAGAAGTACATCTCTGGACTTACCTGTGGTCAAACCTGCTTTTGTTTGGACAACGAACGACCAAAAACGATATAGAGAAAGAAGGAATGGGGTTGGAGGATGCCCAAAATCCAGTGGATGGGGAACATACGAGCGGCAGCAGCCGAGAATACCAAGTCAGTAACGAGACCAAGGTCACGTGATTGATATTTTATTTGTCTTTTAATCTTCCATCTTTGATTGGCATATGCGCACTCGTTTGGACATCTCCCAACCAAGTAGCCTTCTAGAAGGTCTATGTGCTTTTGTAGGACAAGTGATCAGTGTTCAATCTAGTGAAAGTCTCATTGACGATTGTAGATGGCAAGTTGTTGCCTACAAGGTTTTGCTAGGCTCAATTCAGAGTCGGATATCTGAATTATGAGCAACAACACTAGCTGTGACCCAATCACCTTGACCACATGTTGAAAAGCACGATGTGATATGAGTGTGAGGCCTGGTCTGGAACACAACTAGCCTCTAGGACACGGCGTAATGGAAACAAGAAGGATGAAAGAACCAAACCACCAACCAATGGTTTCTTGGTGTAGTGGCTATCACACTTGCTTTACATCTGTAACACGCAATAGGTCGCCAGTTCGATCCTGGCAGAGACCATTTCTTTTTTGATCGATGTACTTTTGGCTATCGTTTGAATATTTAATCATAAATCCAATGGAAGATCAACCAAGAGATCAAGATACATGTTGCGCGTCCACATTCGTGAGATATGCGTTGGCTTGAATGTCTTTGTGGCATGCTGCATTTTTGAAGTATGCACCTTCCAACTCGCATCCAGGGTTGATCTCTGACGACCAAGGGCCAATTAATTTCGACATGGTATCTGCTCTAAGGTTACTTTATCTGGCTTGTCTTCTCGCAGTGTTCTTTTTGACATACCAATACCTCTTTACAAAACCCAACACTCAGTCACCATCCATTCCTGATCTCCCTTTGACTTCCACCTTCTCGCTGGGAAACAACTACACTGGTCCATCTTTCTTCTCAAACTTTGAATACGAGACAGAGGTCGATCCGACTCATGGGTTCACAGACTATCTTTCAAAAGAACAGGCAGAAAATAGGAACTTGACCTATGTAGGAGAGTGGGATGGTGTTAGCTATATCATGGCTGATAGACAGGCTGTTGTCGGTCCTGGACATAGAGGAAGGGGGTCTGTCCGACTGAGGAGCAAACAAAGTTTTGAAGCGAACGTCGTTGTGCTCATTGACCTTGGTAGGTTCAACCTCTGTCTGAACTTTGTACTGATTCAATCTGCTGATAAAAGATATGATGTGATACATCAACGCACAAAGATCATATGCCCTATGGATGCGGTGCCTGGGTTAGTTTATGTTGCTCTCTCAATACTCTAATTACAGGCTGACACTGCGCTTTCAACACAGCCAGCGTTTTGGACTACCGGATTAGTTGGCTGGCCATCTTTAGGAGAGATAGATATCGTCGTGAGTTGACGGAGACTGATCTTGTTAAATAGTGCCTGGTATCTGATCCGTGATCAAACCTTCTTCAATCCTAACAGGAAGGAGTTCATCATCAGACCCAGAACGTATATACCCTTCACACCACCCCGGGCTGCAGTATGCCATCCCGACGACAGCAGCTCGGGTCTTCTAAGACTATCGACTGTGACGTTAACGCGCATAATCAGTGGTCAAACGAAGGGTGCGGAGTTTCGGCATCTGACAAGCACGCATCTTGGGGAGAGGCTTTCAACGATCAAGGCGGAGGCGTATTTGGTATGAGATGGACTAAAGAGGAAGGTATCGCGATGTGGATGTGGAAGAGGGGATTTGAACCGAAAAGAGATTCAGGAAAGGTGGATGTTGGCGACTGGGGGATCGTAAGTGACCCTTACAGCCTTGAAGATATTCTCGTCTTTGACCTTGTCGCTTATCGAGCCATTTGTTCCCTTTGACAAGCCCGACGCAAACTTTCCCACAAGTCCACTTTGTCCAATATCGCAACATTTCCGATCTCAACACCTAATCCTCAACATTGCATTGTAAGTGACAAAAAATCTCACCGTGTCTTTTGAGAAAAACTGTATTTAATACTTGCATTGAATTTCCTTAGCTGCGGAGATTGGGCTGGCCAACCTTCGATCTGGGCAACTTCAGGCTGTCAACTCAAAGCACTGACATGCGAACGAAGTGTGAGCAAAGGCGACGACCTTGAACATGTTTGGTGGGGAGTTCGCAGTATCGAGATATACACCAAAGATGAATAATCATAACCAACTCTCGTAGATGTGCAATATTGTAAATCATCAGTTAGACAAGTGGCAGGAAGAAAAAGAAAAAAAAAAGGGAATTGTGGAAGGAAATCGTTCAAGGATATGGAAATGAAAAAGATGAAAATGTCGTGAGAAGTGAATGGGGGCAATTCGAGAAACAAGTAGAGAAGATTGAGAGCAGAAAAGGAATGAGATAGTCAAGGAGTGTGCAAGGAAAGAAGACATCAGGAAGATTGGTGGGAGAAGATGGAGGGATGCATTTGAAAAACAAACAAGGTAGAGGAATGCAATGAAACTACTCGAAGAAAAAGTAGAAGGAAGGAAATGAATATTAGAAGTGTATTGAACATATATCTAGAGCTATATAAAGCATCACTCTTATCGTGTAATCTGGAAAGAAACATTTAGCACTACAGAGTTCACCGAGTTTAACAGCAAGTCAGTCAGAAAAAGATTGATTTGACGAATTAATATATGTGTATGAAGGCCACGTACTGTTCACCCAGTTTAATGCATCACTTGGGCTCTTAGCTTCAAAGTAGAGGATCGCTCGATTATCCACCACTCGAATCGCTATGACATCATACACAGAAGAAACAGTAGTGAGCGAGAGTATTTGACCAAGAAAAGAACTTTGAAAATAGGTAGACTGACTGGAACCGCTGATGACACTGGCAGGCTGAGCTTTCGTTTGCATTCTCAAGACCGCAAACAACTCGAATGAGCCATCGGCCGAATTATCCTTCTTACACAACACGAACAGATCACTTGTCAATACGCCTACAAGATGAAACACCGTGGTGTCTGGGTCACCTAGGCATTCAACTTTGATCAAGCTCTTGCTGGGAGTAATCGTTTGGTCCCCTCCATCGTCGTGGAAGATAGGATGAACAACTTCGGCCAGCTCAGAATTCTTTTTCACGAGTCGGATGAGTGTCAGTGGGCCATCAAGGAGAAGCTTTCGGTGAGGCTGGACGAGTGGAGATGGGAATCGACCTCGAATTCGAGATTGCCAGTTTACCAAACGTTGTCGAGATTCTGCATCCCGTTTTTCTTCGTTCATACAAGAAGCAAGAGAAGCCATCTCTTTGAACGCATCTTCCAAGACGTCGTAAGCCTGAGCAGTTTGTGGAGGTGTGCACTTCATCAGGTCGCTCAACTGGGAGAAATAGAAATCAAAACGTATCGCGAATTAGAAAACAAGTCTATATTCATCTTGGTGCATAAAGGAATACTAAGAAAAGAACTGACCAGCATTCTGTAACGAGGGATGCGTTGAACAGGGAGCAAAAGATATGCATCAAGACTGATTTGAGTATGCCTCGGGTGCTGTCTAGCTCTCTAGAGTGACGGAAGAGAAAAAGAGTTGGAAGTAAGTTTGTCCATACATATGTCCATATACTACTCTTGAATTAGAAGCAAAACGCACTTTGATAAAGGCCTTGATTCGCTTTCGCTGGTTAGTGGTTAACGAAAGGGATGAAGCAAGCGGCTGAGACTCTGCGGGAATCGGCGATGTGACACCAGACATAGAAAGACCCATGTTGGTTACTTGGGCACTGCTCGCGTTGGGTGAACCCGGTAAAGACGAAGGCATGGGTGCCGAACTAGAAAGCATCCACATGCTTGAGCGCTGTAGAGCATTCGGAAAGTTGCTATTAGAGAAAAATGAGAAAGATGGCAGAGTGAGCAAAATACAAGTCCAATTCAAAATTGAAAGCTAGTAACGGAAGAAGCAGAACGCACTTAATATATGTACTATACATCCTCATGAATGGATTATACGTTCTAAACACATCCGCCACGGCTAGAGCCGCCTTGACGGAAACTGATCCATCCGAGTCATCTCCTCCTTTCAGGATTGGTGCAGCCGCAGCTTCTAATTTGGGTAAAAACGTCTGTTCGTGGAACAGAAACAATCCGGAAAGTCCACCGAAAGCAATCTTGCGCTCTTGAAGTGGAATCACCGTGTCCTTGGAATTTCCAACGACAGGGGCTTCGGCCGGTTTCACATAGATCTCGACGAGATCTTTAAGTCCACGAACGTAGGTAAGCTCGGTTCTGTTCAGGGGTATGCGCGCACAGGAAACCAACCAAATCATCAAAGTAAGTGGCTTTGCATCAAGTCAATGTACCTTAAAGAAAAGGGAAGACGACAAGGAACTGACTCATAGATCTCCTGAACGACTCGACTTCTCTTGACTTTATCATCTTTGAAATCTCTTGATCCATCCCTATCGCCTTTTGACTCATCGCTATGATTCGTCTCCATGCCCGAGAATCTGGGGCTTGAGCCATTTTGTGAAAAATTGAAGGAAGATTCGGAAAACTCTCGTTTCATTTCGACCGAACCTACTGTTGGCCGCCTGATGCTTCCCCTGGTCGAGGAGGATGTTTGACCACTGAGAACCGAGGTGGCGACAGCGGGTGAAATCTGAGCGGGCAAATCAGACCCTGTGACCGTAGGGGCTTCTGACGAATGAACGATTGGTGGTAAACAAAGATCATTCAGATCCCGGAGGTATCCCATAAGGGAATGGAGTCCGGCGGCATATTGACTTTGTCTATAATCTTCAACTGAAGACAAGTCGAGCGGATGTGAGTCCGAATGTCGAAAGTCATGATCATGATCGGAGGTACTTGAGTTTTCAGATGACTGGATATAGCTATCAATCACCGAGCTTCCATCTTCCAACTTCCTGTTTCTACCACCCGTGGCAGTTATCAGGGAAGGAGATATGATCGGTTGAGCAGTGCTGAACGTAGTGGTTGATAAGAAGGGTGAAGTTTGAGGAATTGAAATGTTCAAAGATGGTGGTCCATCCAACGCTAGATAGCTTCGTCGTTTGTTCTGTCTGGCGTGGAGAGTGGCGTCGGATGTTAGGCCTTCTGGAGAGACGAACACCCCTCTGGAAGACGAATCATTGGATGACAAACTGGTGTCCAGAAGACCTCCTCGGGTGCCTGCTGGACTAGATTGACTAGTGGACGTAGCATTTCGTGCGATCGTCGGTCTTCGAAACCGAGTGTTACCTTCCAGTAGAGACAACGTATTGGAATGAACGGGTCCTGATGGTCGATGATCTGTCAAGCCCGGCGATCCGCCACCACCACCCATATTCTTTGTTTTTCCTAAGTTCATCTTTTTCAAGAAACTCCATTTGCTCTTGTCTTTGTCTTTTCCGTCCTTTGTCTTTCCTCCTCCAGCTGAATCCCCAGGAGACCATCGGGGATTCTCCCTCTGATCCTCCATCGGCGACTCTTCTAGAGCATCATGGTCGCTTGCCTTCCTGGCCCTGTAAGCCGCACTAGCAAGTTTACCCCCTTCTCGGCCTAGGGAGCTATGATATCTCGGGATTGATGGCGCCAGTGGGCCTTCTTGAATGACATCGTGTTCGTCCTCCTGATCTTCGTGACGCGCAGAACGACGCATGTCTGGCGGCGCCGATTGTCGGGGATCAAGACTGGTTGACTGGTTGAATGGGGGACTAAATGTACTTTGGAACATGGTGTTTGACCGTAACCGAGAGACCGAGCTGGAAGGAGAAGACGTGGCGGATGAATCGTAGGATGACGAGTTTTGGAAAATAGTAGATTGTTGATGGATGTTATCTGAGGGAACGATCATTGTTTCGAAGTCCTTTTCTGGAAAGATGACGTTCTTCGGTGACAGAGATGAGGGAGGCGAGATGCCAATAGATGAAGATGTGGTAGAATGCACCTGATGAGAATCTGGATTGTAGCTTTGACCGATTTCTGATCTCGAAGACTCTCTTGAGGACTCCAAGAGAACGCCATTTGACTGCCCGGGCGACCAACGGATCAACATTTGCTCCACCAATGGTTTCCACGTCCCATGGAACGGATTGTCCTCCACCAAGAGCGTCTCGATGTTTGGTAGGAGTCCTAACCAAGAAGGAAGGGATAATAATCTGTTTCTTCGTAGACAGAGTGTATGAAGTTTCTGGAGTTTGGCAAAGGATGAAGGAAGATTTGAGCATCCAATCGCGTTTGCGGAGAGCACACGGAGCGACCGAAGTTCAGACAGAGATGGAGGGAGCGATCGAAGAGGGTTGTTTGATACATCCAGTTCCTCGAGCGAGAATAGCGTGGCCAACTCAGCCGGTAGGTGCGAGAGATTACAGGACGAGATATCTAATACGACAAGTGAAGCGCATAGGGAAGGGATCACAATCTCAAGGAAAGGAACGACCAGAGCGGGTGTCGGTGTTGTCGGTAAAATCAAGTGTGTTATGCCTGAGTTGAGAGTGAGAATGGCAAGAATCAGTATTACCAGCAAACAACTCGGCCTAACTGCTGAGCTAAGAAAAATTGACACTGACCAATAAGATCTAGAGCGAGTTGTTCGCTTCGGTTCATATTTAAAGCGTCTCCAGTGACAACTTTTCCTCTGCCGTCCTCTATCATCGTCACTGCCGCGCCTTCTTGAATCCAACCATAAAGATCATCGCTCGATCCTTCTTCACTCATATCCTCCTTGTCACCTTCATCCTGATCCTCTTCTTCCCCTTCGTCTTCAACGGTATGACCCTCTGAGTCAAAATCATCGCGTGGATGATTGCCAAATTTGAACCCCTCGGCATTGTTCGGCTCAAAATTCGGAATTCCTTCCGAGGTATATTGTCTCATCGACCAGGACTGTTCAATTGGACTATGATCACCCGGACGAGATGGGCCAGGAGCTGATGATAGTCGAGGGATGGTTACTGCAGTCGGGACGGCAGAATAGGATGAGCCACCAAGTCCGGCTTCTGTGCGTGAACACAGTGGTTTTGAAGGTGAAAATGAGTTTGAGATCGAACGAGCTGGAGACTTGGGTTGAAAATGTGATTGCGAATGCAAGTGGGAATGAGACGGAGATTGGGCCGAAGAGGCATGGCCGGAATGACGAGCATGCCACTGGGACTGCTGAGAAGGTCTCCGTGTAGGCAAGTAGGCCGGAATCTCCCTCCGAGAATCACCATAGGTCTTAACCTGCCTTGCTTCTCCTGCTCCTTCTTCTGTTCGGATATGACCATTTGCAGTCGTCGGGTTAGAGTGAGAAACTGGGGCAGGACCGAGCGCTGCATCGAATTGATGATCATCAGTGGTAGAAGGAGAGGAAGGATCATGGAAAGCAAACATGGACGACGTTTCTGGTGGATGGTGGTAGGTTTGTGAGGACGGAATACCTCTGTTTCGACCGTAAGAAGACTCGACGGATGGAAGGTTGTTGACTAATGTTTGAGTATCGGGAAAATCCATGTTTCTTATTCGTCAAGCTTGATGAGAAAGTAGTTTGTGTTGAAGACAATTCTTAGTCGCTCAGAGAAAAGGGATTACCTCCCTAGGAAAGAAGAAGGAGAACTTGTAATGCTAAAAAAGGATATAATGAAGCCAGTGAAGAGTGAGCTTGGGTAATCTAAAACGGAGCCTGAACCAAGAATGGTATGAGATAGAAATTGAAATGGAAGGTACGACCAACATTCGAAAGAAGTCAAAGGAAATTGCACGGATGAAGGATCTAGTCAGACGAGTCAGAACAGATTGAGTGACAACGATAGATGATAGATGATAGAGTGTAAACACCGGACGGCCAGCGTTCGGGGCCTGGTTAAGCGACTAGAAGCGGATAGAGACAAGCGGGAAATCGAATGGGCAGGCGAGCCAAAAATGGAAAGAATCCTCAGGGCGTCCGAACTAGTTTAATGACGTCTTGGAAGGATAGGTGAGTTTGTTGTGTGTCGTGTGTTGTGTGTGCTTGTGTGCTGTGAGTTTGTTGGTCTGGAAACGATACAGACACTGCAGAGAAGACGGAAAAGAGAGGTATACAGAAAGAAGGAAGGGTAGGTATAACTCCGGGTACGGACGAAAGCGAAACTGAATGACGAACGATCGATTTGTTGCCCAAAGAGTCGTCTAGTACGGAAGAGAGCTGGATGATAGACAAGGAAGGGAAAGGAGGGGAAAATGATGACAAGAATAGAAATAAAGAGAGAGAGAACTCAGAACATGTGGCCGTGAAAGCTTGCTGATGAAACCGAATGGAGGATGGAAGAGAGAAAGGGATAGGAAGAGCAAAGGCAAGAATATCAATAGAGAAAAAAAAAAGGTGATCAACATTCAACTCTCACTGGGGCTCCCGTCGTGTGGTCTATACGCTTGTCCCACCCTATTTTCTTCACCTTTCCATTAACATGTACATTCTTCTGTCAATTACTATAGTTGTGATCAAGTAGCTTCATACATAGTGAACACATCGTCTTTCTGTTATGGCGTGGTGGGAAAAAAAAACATGAAGACTCAAAACTGAAGCATCGAAAGCTGTCAGATGGGATGAGATTATCTCTCCCGTGTAGCGCAAGAATAAACCTCTGCTCGACAAGATGTCGTCCTCATCCAGCCACCCTTTCGGCTCAAACGAAACTCCATCCAGTTCGGTATTGGACCCCAGTTGCGCCTCTCTTTCCCTCTCTGTTGAAGTAGTTTTCACTCTATCTCATCTAGATTTACTCCGTCACGCAAGTCCAATTTAGCATTTTTTCTCTGTTCTTTTGGTCAGCCTATTTGTTATTTCTTCGAGCGACTGGGGATTGAGAGCGAACGATCGACAAACCTACTGCGCAAAGATTCTAGACCCTCAGTATACAGCCTTCGGGAAGGATCCGCCCTCATTCTGATCACAGAACATCAGCTATCCATCATCCGAGCATGTTCATCCTATCCTCGGTCGTTTGGCTATCTTCTTCATGGTTTAACTCCTTCTCAAACTCTTCTACAATAAGCAAGTCACATAAATCAAATAACAATGGTAACGATAGAGGCGAATAATTTAGCTATTGTGTCTACAGTGAACATACGAATGATGTGTACTTTCCGATCGGTGACATATCTTTAGAGAGTCCTAGCATGGTCATATCTAGTTGGATCGAACTAATGACGAAGCATGGAAGGAAAAGAATGAAGAAGAATAAAAAGGAATGACACAAAGTCCTATATCTAGAAACTGAAACACGTGGAGAAAAAAAGAAGAAGAAGAAGAAAAAAAAGAAAAAAAGAAAAAAACAAGAAAGAAAGAGAAAAATAACAACACGAAGAACAAGGTCGAGTAGAAACGAGAGTAGTCTATTATCCTAAACAAGAATCGATCCAACAAGGGCTAAAGCCACCAAACCGAAAGACACCGATGGCACACCCGCGCCCAACACTCCAGAAGAGCTCTCAGATGAGGTTGTAGACGCCGATGCCGACGCGCTAGAGGCAGAGGCTGCAGTGGACGTAGCAGAAGTTGAAGACGAAGCCGAGGCAGAGGCAGAAGTAGAGTCTGAGCACGACGTCGTGCTTTGAGTGATGTTAAATGATTGAGACTGGGCAAGAATTGAGTCCAACGATGTCGAGTTCATAACGAAGTCTGGTGAAAAGAAAAAGAAATAGATGAGCTCGGTCGATGTCTATGATAGACCGTAGAACTGATCACATACTGATCACAAAGCCTTCTCCGGTAGGATACAAATCTGAGCTGCATGGCGAAGTAATTGATTGTTAGCATGAATTAAGGATTGAATCTTCGTGAAAATATAGCAAGCCTCACCATGTGGCCGAAACGGTAAAGTTTCCATCGCTGGTGCTGTGGCTTTTAGACAACATCGTTGTAGTTCCATTCGAGGCTTTCAACACCGCAGCGAACGAGGTCTGGTCCGTGCTGACCGAGCTGTTCCAAGCAGTAAGGAGAGATGAGAAGTAGTGTAAGTAATCCTGCTCCTTTGCTTCTTGTCAGAGCAGGTTCAATGGACTAACGTGTAACTGATCTCATTGGGACCTGTAACAAAGAGTGTTTGAAGAGAGATAGCGTTCAGAAAGAGACAAAGGCAAGTAGCAATGAAAATGTCTTACTCACCTGTAGTCGTCCATTCAGTAGGCGTAATCACTGTAAAAGCAGACACAGCTGACGAGAGAAGAGCCGCGGGAACAAGGACAGAAGTGAATCTCATGTTGAAGGGAAAGTAAAAGTCAAGAGCGGATGGATATGTTGTTATGAATAGAGGCAGATTACAGAGCGAAGGATTAGTGAGCTGTACACACGAAAAGGAGGTCAGTAGACTGAGCCTTGTTTATATATTTCTTTGAGGCAGAGTCGGATAAAATTCTCAAACCTAGCACAGTCTAAACTGGACAATCAAAAGGGCGAAGGGGCGAAGGGGCAAAGACTGATCAGTCACAACGGCACAATGGTACCCAGGAGGCGGTGTCGCATGGTTCTGTCACCCCTCTCTTCTACGTCCTCTCCCATCGTATTGTTCCTCTTTTCTCAATGTTCTGAAGCAAAGTACAGACGCTGTATCAGGTCCCCCTAAAATGCGGTGCAGCCGATCTATGGTGACCACTCGGTTAGTCATAGATTTGTGATATCTCATAAATTCGTCAGTATCTGCACTTGTATATCGTTACAGACACACGCATAGAAGCCACCAAAGACGGCTTATACATGATCAGTACCAGATATGATATATATGAAAATCATGGTCAGTAATGTAATGCAGCTTTGGGTCGAGAATACAATCTCTAGTCTTGATGTAAAGGGTATAGAATGTGTTATGTAAGCATTGCGCTCCGTCGCGTTGACTCTTCGCGTGTTTCGATCCAGTGAGTACCTTTCCCTCTTACTCTACATCTGAACCGTACGCACAAGGATGACGAGCGCTAGTTCTTCCCAAAGTACGTCGATTTCTCACAAGATATCATTTCTGGCAATATCTTTGACTAAAAACTCTTTGCCATACGGGGTGTGTATTCATAAGTAGTTGTGATGACTACATCGCCGATGGTTGATCGGGTCCAGCATGTACTGCAGGTCAGTGCACCACTCCTTATATTGAAACTCCCATATGTACCATTCGGGTTGATCGTACTTATCTGGGGAAAGCGATCAACAGACCTCATTGGAAAAGAAGCGACATATCGATAAACAACTTGTATGCTTCTTGGTCTTCTGACGCGTCATTTCCCATAAGGTACCCACGCTGATCGTCCATGTTCTTGAACAGGCCACTCACGAAGCTCATATACATGCGTACGAAGGATCATATCTCGAAGAATCTACGCTAACAGGAGGAAATATCGTCAAGGTACAAACCTATCCCAGAGGAACTCAAAATCTCTACTAGAGACTTGTACTCACATCCAGAATCACTTCATTCGGGCTGTATTGGGAACAGGGATATCATGGTCGCCCAAAAACGTCGACAAAAGATGGCGACGGGGCGTTTGAAAGAGAGGTCGGCCATGAAGTTCAAGATGTCGACAGATTGTTTTCTGGGAGCAGTCTTACCTGTCAGCAGGTCAGATTGTCCTCTTTTCCTGTAGAATCTTTCAGGCTTGT
Organism: Phaffia tasmanica; assembly: GCA_014825565.1. Taxonomy (NCBI): domain Eukaryota; kingdom Fungi; phylum Basidiomycota; class Tremellomycetes; order Cystofilobasidiales; family Mrakiaceae; genus Phaffia; species Phaffia tasmanica. Next base: position 29,347 of record MVAI01000051.1, on the reverse strand, counting down.
CTAAACTCACAAGCAATCGATACGATCACTTAATCGTTCTGCCAGGCCCTAGATCAACGAGCCGCAATCGAGCAATCTAAATGAACAATGAAGATCAAGAGGGACTGATAAGAATTTCCATCTAGTGATCCTTTCCTCGATGCTTCACAACCTTTGTCAATACGTTTCTTTGGGGAAGAAGGCTCCATAGGTCGAGCTAAGCAGTCTTCAGCTCCGCTCGAGCCTGACTCGAACTCCTTCATCATCCGAAAAAGGCATTTTTGACGTGTTTTCATAATTTGTCTTCTGCCTTCGGATAATCACTGGACAACTTGGATGAAGAGAAGAACACAAGCCCCTATGTACCAATTCCGTACCATATTTTATGTTTGTCCCGCCCGACGGGAGAAAAACCGAACCACATGTGAGCATTGGATAAGAGCCCTTTTAGGTGCATCAAGTACGAAAAAAAAAAGACAGGTGTGCGGAAGAGAAGTGGGGAAAGTAATAAAATGTATAAAAACGAAACCAAAGTATCGAGAAATGATGCGAGACAGAGGGTGAATGAGGATGAGGCAAGAGGTAGAAGGTGAAAGAGGACCGTGATACAAATAACAAAAGAAGAGAAAAACGAAGAGGATTGAACAAAAGACAGGATGCGAAATCAAGTTATAAGAACCGATAGAAGAGGACAAAAAGATAGAAAGTTGTCAAAAGAGTAAGGCGATAAACGATCTGGAAAAAAAACCAGATTTGATTTAGGCATCAGACTTCTTCGACTTCTTCTTCTTCTTCTTCTCGCCGTCCTCCGGTGCAACGGCCTCGTCTCCGTTCTCCTCACGGCTTCGCTTCTTGGACTTCTTCTCCTTCTTGGAAGAGTCCTCAGTAGAATCTGTTAACGAGTCAAAAGGATGGTGACGAATAATCGTCAGCATGTATATATGAAGAAACCAAAGAACACATGAAAACATAATCAAGACTAACCTCCGTTGGTGGCAGCCTTAGCAGCCTCCTTGGCCTCCTTCTTCAGCCTCTTCTTCTCTTCTTTGCTCAGCTCACCGTTGGTGGCCTGATCGACATCCATGCCCTCACCAGCCTCGCTCTTTCTCTTCTTGTCCTTCTTCTCTTTCTTTTCAGCTCCCTCCTCAGCGGGAGTGGCAGCAGGCTGAGTGGCAATCAACTCAGTCGCATCGGCCACATCGTTGTACTTCGCTCCGTTACCGGTCATCTCGAACTTGTTCTGCTTTCGACCCTCAGCTGCAGAGGATCGGACAGAAACGATACCGAGTCGGTGCTCCAGAGCCCGAAGTCGAGACTCGAGCTTAGCTCGGTTCTCCACACCGATCGTCGGGGCGTTCTCGTCAGATTTCGAGTCGTTATCCATCAAAGCGTCCACTCGGATAGAAAGTGCAGTCTTCGTGGCGACCATTCTGGCCATCTTTCCTTTAAGCTTCTGAGGAGCTTGTCCAATAAGGGAAGCCTATAAAGAAAAAATTGTGAAAGTATTAAATATAGGATCTTGCCAGTACGAGAACCAAGAAGGAGGAGGCCACTTACGTGATAGATCAAACCGTACTTGGGAGTATCGTGCTTAGTCTTCAAGGCTCGGAAGAGAGCCTTCTCGGCACCAAGAATCTGAATGGTCGATGCTGGGTGCTTGGCCAAGTTGAGAAGAGACCCAGCGTGAGAAATAAGTCTGGCACCGACGAGCTCACCGACCAAAGCAGTCAAGTTGGGAGCAATGGCGGCCATTCGGTTCTTCAAGTACTCGTAGAGCTGGGCTCGGTACTCGGTGATAGCGATCACTTGATCGCAAAGAGAGTGGATGTGGTTGATATCGCTCTCAGAGATCTCAGTTCCCATAGAAAGCTCGGCAGCCTGCTTGAGGGTAGCCTCGAGATCCTCGGGGAGGATAGTCTCGAAAGAAGTAGTGGAAGCGTTGGTTCGGAAACCTATAAGACAGAAAAGCAAGCCGTAAGAGTTTGTAACCTGACTTTTTCAGCATGAAAAATTTGGACCAACCCATAGCTCGAACGACCTTAGCGTAAGCAAGGTTGTCGACAATAATCTTTGCCATCTCGGGGAAATGCCATCCGTACCATTCCTAGAAGTGATTCAAACGACCATGATTAGACAAATACCCAAAGAAAAATTTAATTCGTAAGTCTTTAGAAATCTTACCTTGGTTCGCATCGAGTAGATGTTGATCTCCTTGTCCAAATCGTCGAGCAGAGCAATGGCCTGGATGATCATAGTGTCGACCTTGTCAGGGGAAAACTTGAGCTTGAATCTATAGCCGGGTAGATAGGAAACTCAAAGTCAGTAAGTTTTGCTCAATTTTGACACGCGTCGACTGGAGAGAATCCGCCCGACAAATTCTTTTATGCAAGATGAAGAAGTTTTGTCAAAGATATCCAAACGCACCGAGAAAGGGAGTGGGAAAGACCGAGGTTCATGGTAGCCAAATCCTTAGGGTCCAGTCCTTTGAGCAAGCTGGTAAGCTGCTCTCGGATACCTCGGTAGAGGTCCATAGTGGTAGAATCCGAGACAACCTTGATGCCGAGCTTCTTGGAGATAGCTCCTCCGAGCTTGGTGTCGCTAACCACTAAGGTCTCCTCGACAGCCTTTCCCTTCTTCGACTTAGAACCAGTGATTTCGTCCACAAGGAATTTTGAGAGCACCTTGGAAAGCTTTCCATCCTGAAGCTGAGTTAAATCCTCAACAGCATCAGCGGTCGAAGAAAATCGGTGGATAGCCTTGAGCTTAAGACTTCAAACAGAGGCAAAAAAAAAATACAAGACAAAAGTTTTCAGCCAAACCCTCTTCACGTGCCTACTCGTTTTGATAGCTGCTTCTACTCAATTTAGAAGAAAAATAAAAAGAAGAGAAAGGCCTCACAGGTTGTTGGCACTCTCAGGAGACTCAAAATCCTTGTAAAGGTCGTCCTTTCCGATTTTGCCCTCGTCGGTAACCGAGAAGAGGGCGAAACCGATAGAAGATTCGCTCAGAACTAACATCACAGCTCGTCTACGGTTGGGTTTTTTAGGGGAGGAGACAAAGGGGGTAAGAGGAGATTGGGACACCGGGAAGAGGATTGGGGCGAAGGAGTTCTCTCTTTCTTTCGCATGTCAAAAACCCATCAAAAAAAATGTGGATGATTACATTTGAAACTCCGTGCGTAACCACGGGTCACGTGAGTTTTATCTTATCTCTCTCACTTTTCTATTCGCGCCTTGCGGCTTCTGATCATCATTCTCAGTGACGATATCTTGAGATCATCTTTATGAGCATCGTTCCGAGCTTGTAATCCTGAGTTGTTGGATAAGTCTGTGCTTTTTCGACAGAGAAAAATCTACAAGGCAAATCAAAAGAACAACCAATGTTTATATCTGCCCAGCTGGTTCGTTTTTGCGCTCTTCTGTTGACTATTAATTTCAAGGCCGAACAACGATCAGGCCGTTTATTCCTTCTCGATGTTGTCAACGGTCGTTCCTGATGCATGATTGACGTTTAAGATCTAGAGCTATATTGAGACTTATATGGGCAACAAATTATTTTCTTGACATTGGTATCCCTGTGTTCGTCCTCCTTGGTTACTTTGTAGTACTGAAAGCCCCAACTCGCTTCTTATGACATTTTATCTCTGTATTCTTGCTTCCTTATTGAAGAAGGGTTTCATCCCAAAGAGAGATGTGGAAAGGGGGAATAAATCAGGATAGAAATAACTAATTTAGTCACACCGTCCAGATCAGTTGGTTCTTTTATCGATTTGAGTAGAGTCTCCTTCAGGTAGCCAACAGCTTTTATCAGCTATGCTACTTCCGTCATTGTTGATTGGTAACCGTGATTTTCAAGTGTTACGGCGATATTGGCCCCATCTAGCCGTCATCATCAAAATAATGAGAGCGGGTGCCATACGTCGAAAGACAATCATAGGCCTTGAGCATGCAGAGTGAGCGACTGTTGAAATTTTGATAGTTTTATGGATATACGAGAGTCCATATACATGCAGACAAAAAGCATAAAGGTGTTCTTTTAGCATGATGTATATATCGAAAGAATTGTACGACTGATATTTGATGCAATATTTATATGTGAGGATATATATGTCTGTCGTGATATTCGAAATGAATAGAAAAGTATCGATAGAGATGTAGAGTCGATGATAATGAAGAGACCGGAAGACATGCAGTCGGATCGGTAACAAAGACGAGAAGCAAGAGAGGAAAGGTATAGTAGAGATTGAGCCGTTGTGCGCACTTGTTACAAATTCTACATCATCACACATGCTCCCTTTTTCTTGGATACTTTGGGTGACGGTCTGATGACAGCACGGATGGCCTCATCGCTAACAATATTTGTTGTAGGATGTAAGACATTTAGTTAAAATTTAGAGATGGCGCGTCATAACGTCGATTGCAATTAAACATCAAGCAAACAGAATGGCAACGTACAACACTGTCTTTAGCCCTGTTTGAGTCAAGGCTGAGCATTCCAAGTACTTGATGGCTCCTATTTCTCGTGCAGCTGCGGCAGCCTGGTTTATCATGGTAGGCTAAGCCGTCAATAGTGATCTAGTGAGACAACAGAACATGGGAGACTTACAGCAGTATACTGGATCGGGACTTGACGTCTCTCTGCTAGCCTTTGGATAGTTATTGGATCTTCTCTCAGGTCTATCAACAATCGTTGTTATATGATCAGCCCTCTCATAGACGATGATAAATCCTGAGGTGAAATTCTGAAAAAAGCTTTACCAAGTTTCGTGCCAACTAGTATAATTGAAGTTCTACAAAACAGCAGAAACCGTCTTAGTCAGATATACCTTCGATCACGCAAAACAATCACTAAGAGGAACTTGACCTACCCTGGACAATGGTGGTTGATCTCCGGAACCCACTAAAACGGATAAATCGCATGATGCGCAAGTCAGATTTCATTTAGAATCATATGGCAACTTGTTTATCGCAATTTTGAAGGAGTATTCGGGCGCACCTTTGTCCTGATGTTTTCGAAGCTTGGAGGCTAAGAACTCAAGATTTCGAGTAAATTTACTTGTGATTAACCCCAATAATTCTCTTCTGAAAATATAATGATTGGATACAACGCACCGAGACCAAACTGAAACAGACAAGGAATATATCTGTTTGAGGATAGCTCAACGGTCTTAGTCGGTCATAATCTTCCTGACCGGCAGTATCCCATAATCCAAGCGAGATAGTCGTTCCATCACAGTGGACCTGGGCGCTGTAGTTGTCAAATACTGTTGGAATATACTCGCCCTAGTCGTATAAAATAAACATCAAGATGTGAGTATTCTTACTCCTTCATCTGTCACCAAGCTTCCTTGTTATGGATTTGTCTGACCGGAAAGGCCTATAAGCGATGAGGAAATTATAACAGTTAATTCGTCAAAACCACACAACAAACCTGCCATCATGTGAATGACTGGACGTACGTTAGTAGTATACGATATGAGCAGGCAAGTCTGAGGTTGCAAAGACAACCAGTATGGATCAGTACACTTGTTCAAATGAGTAGGACAGGAGTAAAGCTTATGTCTACCTTTCCCACAGCTCCGTCTCCCACTAAACCCATCGTCGGTTCAAAAAAGATCAACGTCATGCTCTCGTAAGGTTGATAAACTGGGTTCCGAACGATCTCAAATGGCATGTAAAGAGAGACTTACCAACGACACCTGAAATCAAGTATCAAGAACATGCCACGTTGAATCAAAGCATTATCGTCAGAAACTATGTTGACATACACTCTTATCGTGGTTCATCATCTGCATTGGCGCGTTCTAGGAACAATGAGGAACACGGAAGGTCTGCAACGTACACTTGATTGATCTGCTTGTCATATTTAATTGTGAGGATAATAAAACACTCAGACTGTAAACGATATCTGATCAAACTGCCGTGATAATGAGTAAAAGACCTGATGCTGTGGACAAGGAAGGAAGTGAACAGGTACAACGATAGTTTATCAAAGGAAGGAGTAAGCTGTTGGCGTGAAACATTTGGTGATGGATATTAAACCCGTTCAGAATATTCACGATTCTATGACTAACCCTAACAACCGGCCACCGATGAGGTCATGCCCAGATAGTTCAATAAGCCTCCCGACTCAAGCAAGTTCGTTCACCAGAAGGTTTTAGAGTTGTGGCTCATGAATTACTTATTCATACAAAAACATATCAGATGTGTAGAAGTAAATCATTATTATAACAACAGTATGCTTAAGAAAACATGGATGACCAAGATGAAACGTATAGATATAACTAGTTTGAGTGCAAAGTGTACGTTTTTAGCAATGCGAAGAAAACCATGATTGAAAATAGAATTGAAACATAAGCTCGAGTTCAAATTATATTAGACGATCTGAAATTCATCCTCTCCGTCTTCAGCAGCATCCTCCACATAAGCCTTTCGACCACGTCGAACACTGCTGGAACTACTCGAGTTACTGCCTATAGAGTCACGTCTCGGTGCCGTATTACTCGCAGCAACAACAGGCGAAGGGGGCGAAGAGGGCGAAGACGAAGCATCACTTGAAGCATCAGATACAGGACCATGTGTATCCACTATACCCTCTGCTGTAGCAAGAGAGGTAGAAAGCAAGGTAGCAGCGAGCTCAGACAAAGTGGCAGAAGCGGTGTCGGTGGGAGAAATTACGGCCGGAGTCTCTTTAATGGAACCGTCGGTCTTCACATGGGCAGGCGCCTCGGGCCGGATAGATAAATCGTCGGCTGGTAGGCGATCCGTCTTGTTCTCAGTTGTGGTGGAAACTCCAGATGATTCCGTTGCATCATTTGTAGATGTAGTTGCGGGCGTAGGATCCGAAGGAGGCTCGGTGGTCGAAGCAGTAGTAGGCGCTGAGGTCTCGGAATCCAAGCTAAGCTCGTGTTTCTCGGTGGTCTCAACTCCATTATCCTTTTCGGCTTTCTCTTCTTGAGATTGAGACTGAGGTTGAGACTGTTTTTGGCCGATGTCCAAAGTATCAAGAACACGCTCGACTCGAATCACAAACTGCTTTCGTTCTCCCCTAAGGTTTTCATCTCCATCACTATCGATTTCATCGGCTTCAAGCAAAAGCCTGGTCAATTCGTACTCGAGCTCGCTCCGGTTGAGCGCCTTATCGGCCGGTCGATCAATTAAGGATGAAAGTCGATTGTTCAGCGTCGACAAACGCAATCTAGAGGACAGAGACTGCGAAAGAGATGGGGAAGGATTCGAGGATGAAGATACAGAAGCAGAAGAGGCAGAAGGGGCGGTAGAAGTAGTTTTGTGTATAGCCGTCGAAGTAGAAGGAATATCGGTCCTAAACTTGAGGTTAGAAGCCGAATCAGTTAGAGGTTTCTGAACGGATGGGTGGGGGACCCAGTGCCATACAGGCGCATCCGTTGCCGGAGTTTCGGATTTGGGGGACGCCTTTGAGGCAGGCTCGTCCTTTTTTCTTGATGAAGCCTCAACTAGTTGCAACAAAAACTGGAGGGGGTTAATTTCTGCTTGTTTGGAAGCTTCGTTTTGAGTAGCAGGCTCGGCGGGCTTAGCAGGTTGGGTGGTCGTTAAGCAGGGATGAGTAGTTTGAGCCGCTTCTCGTTTGGCAGCTGTACAGGCAGACTTCTAAATTGGATAGGGGGGAGTTTAAATTAGAAATGTGAAAACAAAGTTGAACATGCTGAATTGAGTTCTTACTCACTTGTTGAAGACCCATCAAACGCTCCAATATGTTGATATCATGCTTTTCGACGTCGTTCGATTGTTGTTGATGACACGCAGATCGTTTGCCTTCACACTTGGATTGGCATCCAGCTTGGGGATGAGCACTGGGCTGGGAGCGCGATTGAGGTTGAGACAGAGACTCATCGAGGCCAATTATTCGGAGCAAATGTCGAATTGGGTCATGCTCAGCCTGCTCTGAGACCGCTCGATCAGAACAGCGCACTGGACTTTGTTGAGCAGCCGATTGAAGAGCTTGTTCGAAATCCTTCAATTGCTGTTGCTGTAGACGTAGATGCAAAGAAAACACAAACATATAAGACAACTTTTTGTCAGAATCTATCGTGTATTAAGAATCACTCAAATGCAAGAACAAAGAAATGAAGTCCTTACGTTACTGGCTTCCTCTAATCTTCTTTGCTTTTCTTCTTGAATGATCTTTTTCTTGGCCGCGGCAACAGCAGCCTCGTACCGCTTCTTTTCTTTTTCGATTTTTCTTTGCTGCTCCTTCTCCTCCTTACGAGCGACCTCCTCAGCCAGATAGGTCTCGATAGCCGCGGCTCGCTTGAGTTTCGCAAGCTGCTCCGCTCTGGCTCGCTCTCGAAGAGCTTTTTCAGCTGCGAGCTCAGCTCGAGCTGCAGCTGACACCTTAGCCTCGTATTCAGCCCGTCTTCGAGCTGACATAACAGCATCGAGATAAGCCGATCGATCGTAAGGATCGGCCTCAGTATAAGGCTGGTGTTCGTGGGTTGAAGTATAAGGGTAAGCAAGGTGATGTCGAGGAGGGGTGTGAGGGCGAATGTGATGTCGATCACCGTGAAGATGAGCATGGGCACGAGAGTAAGGGTCGGGATGTTGCGACAATTGCCGATATGGTTGAGAGTATGGGTTGGGTGGCAAGTATGAGTCAAGATAAGAGGGTTGATGTCGAGGCTGATCAAATCTTGGTTCATCGAACAAATAGGCATGCTCTTTAGGGTATGCTCGGTAGTCGGCAGCACCGCCACTTGCCGTCTTGGGCTCGATAAAGTCGGGAATGTATACAAAAGGCATCGAGTGTGGGTTGAATCTGAAGTGGTGTATGGTAAGGTTGGTGTGATGTGGCGTGATGTGGTGAAAAGGTAGTTAGAGTAGTGAGTTAAGAAATATGAATGTGAGTAGTGACGATGAGAACAAAGATGGGAATAAGAATAAGGAAGATCAGCCACAAGATCAACACAGAGGGTTCTTATATCTCTCCGGAGGTTAGCTTCCACGTCAATGAGCTCTCGGCTCAACGGATCGGTCAGCTTGGTAAGATAGAAAAGTGATCAGTCATCGTTTATCGTGTGAGCGTCGGAGAGTCGTTCTTCGTCAGTCGAGATAATTCGAGATGACCGTAGAAAGTTCCATGGCTCACGTGTCATTTACTTATGACTTATTGGGTTAAGTATGTTATATAGTGAATTCAAAAATATATGACTTATTCAGAAAATCATCTACAGTCATGGATATTCAGATATTACTTGGTTACCTAATCAATCAGACGAACGTTCCCCTCCCTCTCGGTAACCTTCAGAAAGAAGGAAAAGGAAAGCAAGGTATCCCATCGACAGATCATCAGGCAGCTGCTTTGTCGTGCCTTCGTCTATTCTTTCACTCCGATATGGCTCTTTCTCTTCGGTTGCCTTCTAGGCTTCTGGCCTCATCATATTCTTCCCGATTGGTTTCTGCCTTTACCCCTGTTTCTCCTCTCGTTCGACTCGCTATCCGACCAGCCCCGATCGGTTCTTCTGCACCTGCTCTCCGTAGGACGCTCTCAACTACCTTGTCTCGACCGGCAACACTCAACCAAGTCATTCGAGGGGCCCGTACTAATCCATGGAGAAGAACGAAGCGAAAGCTCAAGTCGCCGCTATTGGAAAAGTGCCCGCAAAAAAGAGGTGTTTGCGTCAGGGTCTTTACTGCGAAGCCCAAGAAGCCCAACTCGGCTGTTCGTCTTTTATCTTTTTGATTCTTCTATTATCTAAATCTTCTTCAGTTTTTCCTTTCCAGAGAAGTTTCTTGAAGTTTTCTTCTTCTTTTGATCGAGTCAAAAGATGGATTGTTCTGTGTTTCTGGAATTAAGTTGTTCCAAACTGAACTTGACTGACTGTCCTTGCTTTTGTCTTTCACTTTGCATTGAGATAGGTACGAAAAGTGGCTCGTATCAAGTTATCAACTGGTAAATTCACGTACGGATATATTCCCGGAGAGGGTCACAACCTTCAAGAACACAGTGTAGTCTTGATCAGAGGAGGTCGAACACAAGATTTACCCGGAGTCAAGTTCGTCTATTTGTTTTGTTCTTCTATTGCGTCTTTGTATCTTTTTGCAAAACAGTCTTGTCAATTTCGACTTTGAAGAAACAAGGAAAGAGGACAATCATAATTGAATTTACTTCTCTTTTTTGCCTTTTCCTATTGATATAACAGGTACAAGATCATCCGAGGAGCACTGGATTGTGCTGGTGTAGTCGGCCGAGTGAGGTCTCGCTCAAAGTACGGAAGTAAGTTAAATATTTTATTTTTCTTGGTCTTGAGAATAGCACTCTGTGCGGTTGGATACATCCAATTAACTTGGTTGTCTGCACTGTCTTTGTGTCGTTTCTCTTATTTTATCTAGCCAAAAAGCCCAAGACTAAGTAGAGAGATTGTTGCGAGATACTGCCCAAGAGAAAGGGAAACGAGAAGTCGAGGAGAAAGTAGAAGATGAAAATAACATGTCTCTGAATATCAGCTTTTTTCGCTCACAGGCAGCGAAAGTGCATTTGCTTGTTTGTTGTTTAGGATGTCAATTTATGTGCGTGTAATCACCAAGAAAACGGTGAAGAAAAAAAAAAGATAAAAAATAAGCATGCATACACATCCCTCGGATGGAATTCCGAAAGGCACCTCAATCCAATCCCTCGATCTTCGCCTTGACCATCCTCTTGAACTCTTCTCTCCTGTCCGCATCTCGTTGAACCCGTAGTTGATACTTTTCCGCCTTTTTGTCCTTCCTATACTTGGCCTTCTTAACCATAATATCCTGATTGACCAAATGAACTGGCGGTGCACCGTTTGCAGGCGTCATCTTTGCAACTATCTTCTGATGTGGCGTTAATTCACCAGCAGCGTTTAAGGCCTCCCTTCTGGCCGCTCTGGCTGCTCGTTTCACTCTGTCGGCCTTCTGTTTGGCAAACGGATCGTAAGGTCCGGACCTAGTTTTGACAAGAGGGATGAACTGTTTGATGGCCTGAACTGGTGAAGGTGCGTCGCGTCCTCTACGTCCCAACGCACCATCCCAAGCGAGTCCGTTAAATTTACCGCCGACGTCAACAAAGTTCCATACGGGTGATCGAGTAGCCTCCTTGACAACCTTGTTGGGGAAGACCGGGAAAGCAGGCGGCGGTCGGAGTGGCTTCTCCAAAGCAATCTTTGATGTCAAAGCCTGTTCTCCATCCCCGACCATCTCCCATGACATCTGACCAAGCGACTTGACAGTGGCAGGTTCGAATCCGGAATCTTCGAATCGGTGTAAGCGTTCTCCAGTCTCGAGCTTTTCAGTTTCAAGATCTCGCTCGATATCGATTCGAGAACCGAGGTATTGTGCAAATTGAACAGCAGCGCTTGACTTTGGTTGGCCATCACGATCGGTTGGGATGTTGTGTTCAGGGACACAGAGGTAGGATTCCATTCCTCGGACGAAAGGGCGTTGCGGAGGTTGACCCTTATTTTGAGGGAAACAAGCAAGGGCAAAGTTGTGTTTAAATATATCAGCAGCTTTTAAATGAATACTCACACACTCGAAGAACTCTTGTATCATCAAGAGCGAAGAAATGTGAAAAGATTCAGAAATCGGTACTCACCACCTTGGCCCAAGCTTCTCCAACCTGGCCCGTCTTGATGGCTCCTGTGACGCGCTCCTTAGAGATCGAGTACTTTTCAGAAAGAAGATTTGTCCGCTCAACCGCTCCGACCTCTCCCGGGAAGCTCTTGTAGAGCTGATAGATCTCTTCCTGGAGATCGCACGACAGGGGAGGGGTAGGCTTGAAATAAGGATTTGCTGGATAGGGCTATAAAAAATTAATTTTAAAAAATAAGAATTTAAGAATTTAATTAATCGTGATGCACAAAAGAAGACGTGGAAACATGAATTCTTGATAGGTATTCAAGAGAAATTCTAATGCAAGGAGAAGTCAAACTTACTCTGGTCCCTCCGAGCCAGTTCCGAGTCTTTGGCTTCGGCCACTTGAACTCTGCTCCTGTCGTCTGACACCACTTCTGAAACTCTTCTCTAGCCGTTGCCTCCGTCATCTTGCCCGTCGACCTATCACTCTTCGAATAAAACCCTCCTGGCATTCTGGACAGGATAATCGGTTTGATGGGACGTCCAAGATAGCCGGCAGAGAACGAGCCACCATTGTTGGAAGCGGTCGGGATCGGCGATTGTACGCTAGAAGAAGTATTGGTAGACGAGGAAGAGGATGAAGAAGAGATTTTTCGAGAGAGGGAGAGAGAACTTAACCTGACTGTTAATGGTTTAGTCAAATTGGAAGCCGAGGCATATGAACCGGCTGAAGAGAGTGGAAGCATCTTCCTAGATGGGATCATGACTGATGAACAAAGGTGAAACCCTCTGTTGCTGAAGAACGATAGATTCAAAAAGAAAGGAAACCACACGAGGGAGAAAAAAAAAAGGAAGTAATGGAAACTACATCTTTGGTGATTACGTAAGTGTTTATTCATGAATCCAGGATGTCAAGAATCCATACAGTATCGTCCAACAAAGTTCAAACCACCATTATGGAAGCTAACCTTCTACTTAACACGAATAAAGAGATCCTCGGGCTAGGATCTGTTCAGTTGATGAAATGCTAACCTTGCACATGTGCTCAACATATATAAACCAGCTCAATGACCCGCTCCTTTTATTTCTTTCTCGCTTTCTTCGTTATACTAACATCTTCACCACCACCACCAGTTCATCTCATTTCATTGTAATTCTCACCTTCAAACCTCGTTCTTTTCAAGACCAATGTCAGATTCTATCATGTCGTCTTCTGCGCATGAGCTGAAAGAGGAAGACGATCCAACTATCACTCATAAACATAAATCTCATAAACACAAATCTCATAAACACAAATCTCATAAACAAAAATTGCATACAACTATCACTCCTCAAGCTATTACTCCTCCAGCTATTACTCCTCCAACTATCACTCCTCAAGCATTTGCTTCTCAAGCCTTTACTCCTCAAGCATTTGCTCCTCAAGCATTCATTCCTCAAGTTTTCTCTCGTCAAACTATCACTCCTCAAGACATCATTGATCAAACACAATCGGCCGCTGACCGAAATAGATCTGTTCGTGCCTAACTTGATGTACTTGGGTCGTGCTTTCTTTCGTAAACTGAGTCCTCTTTTCCGTGTTGGTAAACCTAGCGACCGTCTTTTAGGAACTACCCGATCAGATTGATGATTTCTGACGCGTGTCTCATCTTTCGTAACTTTCTTCTTATCTTCAGGCTCTTTGAATCTACGCCTACATCTTCTACTGTGAATATCGGTCCGGTCTCGACGCGTCGAAAATTCGGCAGTTTCAGAGTAGGGATCATGTTCGAGCAATTCGTCCTCGCCTTGATAACCTTTATCGGCGGTTTTCTAGTTGCTGCGACTTCAATTGTGTCGGGCGCATTGGGGATCTTGACCTTCTCCATTATTCTCGGGCTTTTATCATTGCTCTCGAATTTCTATCAACGTCCTGCCGTTGTCGAATCGGAATACCAACCTAGATCAAAGCCTAAAGATGAGAAATGGGTGAGCTTTTCTCCGGGAAAATATACTCCGTGGTGTATTTTTAACCAATTTTACCTTCTTCCATTTTTCTCAGTTTTTTATCAACGGAATTGTGGGGTCTATATAACTTCTAAAGCTCATCAACCTTGACCAAGAGCCATATACTCAAAATTCTTCTGCTCTTAGTGCACCGGAACTGAGGGTCTTCGAAGGGATGTCGAATTTATAGCCCAGATGTGAGTAATGTTTCTGTCGGATTTACTACTCTTCCCTTTTCTTTATGATGGATATTCTCACTTTTGGCATCTTGGGCCCATTCTCAGGTTTGATCGGCCAATTACTGGAGTTCACAACAAGGCACGTATGAGCAACGACTCGGCCGGTGCATTTTCACTCTGGGCGAAAGCTGAAACATCACTCTCTTCTATTACTTTGCATGTGCCTCTAGACAAACGGTAACTTCTATTTTTTTCGATCATCACGACAAACGAACGCATCTGACGTCCTCTTACCATGGGCATTGGAAACTATGTAGGAATAATTTTGGACCTCGTCGAATGTATCATTCAACGAGACGTAAGAAATCCTCTTTATTTACATATCTGAGGTATACCCTTCTTGACGCACTTTCTGAGCACGGTCCATCAGTTTACGTATCCCCTTCAAAATGGAACAGTAGAGCTTTACAATAGGCTCAAAGAGGCTCTCTTCAATAAAAAGATAACGAAGGTGGTCCTTCTTGCGCACTCTCAGGTCAGTGTAGCACATAAATCAATCGCTTAGACTACGTTTGGCAAATTAATTAAACCGTTCGATTTTTTTTCTTCTTTTTCGATTAGGGCGGCATCATATCGTCTCTCATCCTTGATTCTCTTTTGTCAGATATCCCTCAGGTGGTCAAAGTTTTTTATGTGTTTCTTTATTTCGCTTTTTGTAACAGGAATGAATAGTTTGACTCTATTTTACACCTCATTGTTCAGGTTTTGTTATTGAAGGTTAGTTTTAATGGTATCGCTGCTACAGGACAACTGACCAACAGCTTTGCTAACCTTTGTAACGGTTCTGATACACCAAGCTGGAAATTTACACGTTCGGAAACGCAGGTAAGGGTTTGATATCCCATAGCACTCGATTCAACGAACACTCGATACTGAGTAATCACCCTTGGGTCGGTTTGGTCTGTAGCCAATCATTTCAACTCTCCAATAACGACGTCTTTTTTTCGTAGCAAAGGTTTCCCTGTTGGTAGGTCAACACCTTTGAATTACACGCATTTGTTCACGTTCTCTGAAGCAGCTTTGTATCGTGATATCCTCTTCATTCTACGGCTACCATTTTGCATGGGATGGTGGATTCCAGTCAGATATATTGAGCATTATGCGAACGGAAAAGATTTCGTCGCAAAAATCGGCGTGCTAAACTGGCAGGTCCGCGCAAGTGATGATCAAGACACCCGATTTTATGGGAGATGTGCGTGATTTGGTGTTGCCTGTCAGCTGAGAGGTTATGCTCTTGGCCACGTCAAACTGGACACTGACGTCGAAAGGAAATATATACAGTGTTCGAACGACCCAGCGCAACTGGCCATTTACTGATTGAAGTGAGGATTTTTCTCGTCTGTTTCACGCGTCTGATGATAATTCGAATACAGGCCCCTGACTAGCCCTCGTCACTTTGGCTCGTTATGGTAATCCTCGACCAGCACTACTTTGAAGTAAGTCGAGGTAGCATATACTACAAGATTCTGTTCTACATATACATTTATTGACACAAGAAACCTTGGTCGGTCTTTGACTTTTGGGCTCTATAGAACTGCTTTGATCCATCCCATGCTTGGCCCAAATCGGCTGATGGACAGCATTCAAGACTCTGGAAATACCTAAACGGAGGTTCAATCAACGACAATATCTTTGAACGTTTTATTCGTGGTGAGATCTAGAAGGAAGAATACGCCTTGAACGATAGTTATATCGTTCCATAGATGTATATATTTGAACTCTCGCATATCCGAATCACGTACATATATATATATATATATATGTATATTGTCTGAATCCTTGGGTATAGACTGGCTTCTTGTATATAAGCTGACGTCTTTCCCAGAGCCTGTATCACGACCGCGTTACATACATGCTATTCTCGTACATATAGTACTTTCCTTTTTTTTACCTTTTCTCTTCTTCTCTTTTTCCCTTCTCATTCTTCTTGTGTCTCTTTCTTCAGGTATGTCATATGTCATCCGCCACCTCCTTTTTTTCCCGAAAAAATACTCTTTCTCGCAACTGTGAATCAAGATTGAATGATTCATCAGAGAGGCAGAACGTATTCAGACAGAATAGATAAATCATATCCCAAACGGACACAGAGATGGCAGACAAGGAGAGAGAAAAGATTACATTACTGTCGGACGAATGACGAACGTAAGATGACTGATAGATAACAGTGCTTGCGAAATATAACAAGATGGGTGACTCAGACATGGACCAGAAGAAACAGAGGAGTGAAGCAAGATGATGATGAGAAGGGAAAATAGGAGGAGAAGACGTTCTAATTTAAGAGAAATAGGAATCAACAGAGGTCTTAGATGTTAGGCATCAATCTATCGTATTTGATGAACGTATCGGTGTCAACGATAGAAGCAGAGATAAGGTCTCTGGCTTCTAACCAAATCCAGATCTGATAGTGCAGTGTTAAATGATATAAAGACGAGGAGATGGCCAACATCAGATTATCGTGTTTTGTTCGGTTGATCAAAATATATCGGACCGAAAGAAGGAATACATACCTTGATCATCGCACCAAGGTCTTTACCGGGCACTTGACCAATTGCCTCCCTTGTTCCCATTTGCCTACCTAACTGTCTCAAGATTGGCAAAGCACTCTTGAAGAGATCCATATTTGGATCGAGTTGTCTACCAATCCCTTCCAGAAGAAGAATCGAAAGCACTGTGTTCACAAAGTCTCCTTCCATTTTGACGTGCGATCGTCTAACAGCATAAAGAACTTCCGTCAGGATATCAGAGATTTTGATTTGGGCAAGGGTAAACGTCTTGGACTTGACGGAGAGAACGAGGTGCTGAATCTTGAGGGCAAAGTTCTCTTCGTCGATCACAAGATGGGGCGTTCGGCAACGTTCAACCATCAATTTACCAGCTTTGTTTTCAAACCGAAAAGGATATTCGATAAATGGTTATCAGTAGGAATACAAAAACTTGTAGAGAAAGGCAGTATTCACCCTTGTATCCATCAAACTCAGCGATTGCTTGAAACCTGGTTATTAATGAAATCAGAAGTTAAGTGCAAAAACGAAGAATTGTGTTTCATCGGACCATGTGAATGTTAGGGTCAAAGGTCTCGAGACTTACAGATCTAGGAAGTTCCGCCTGTTCAGATCATTCAAATGAGTGACCAAGCCTGCATCGATGAACACTAGCTCTGGTTGCCAACCGCCCATAAAGAGACTATCGAGTTCAGCTAGCCATGCCTCTTTGTCATGAGCCAATCGGGATAGTCGAGCAACGATCTCATCGGATTCGTTCGCAGCTCGGGTCGTATTAGCTGAAGGTGAAGCTGGTTGGGATGAGCCAATTACCGATTTCCAGAGGCTACTAAATATTGTTGAAGTCGTAGGTCGGAAGAACTTGACCTGTGGACGATTGAGACATCGAGAAGAAGGTCAAGAGGAAGAACGAGGAAGAAGAAGAGAGACAAAGTGTTTGACAAGATATTGGGCGAACCATGATGTTTCCAGGATGTAAATCGCCGTCTGATCCAGCACAGTGTTGATTGAAGTAGGTCAGATGATGCATGTCAATAGAATCATCAACCAAGTAGATTAGCTACGTACGAGTCCAGTTGTCCAACAAAAGCATGTTCTACCGAAACCAAACACACATCACGAAATGGGTTGAGATGTAAACACACGTTATTGAAATGAGAAAGACAGAACTATCAGCAATCAAGGAAGATCCACATCAGACTTACCAAAAAGGCATCCAGTCCCATGTTGGCTAGTTGATCCTCATACTGAGCCCCACCATTTCTCAAAAAATACTTGAGTGGCAATGCATTCTCAAACTCTTCTACTAGTATATCCTTCGTGCTGAAATCTTTGACCGGCCTAGGGAAACTGATGGCAGTTCGTCTCATCTGGAAGTTTTCCTCAAACTGACTTAAATTACTCGCCTCGATGTTGAGGTCTAGCTGTTGATTCATCATCTCTCCAAATACCTCGACTTCTTCCGGAAATGAAAGCCACTCCATCTCCGGGAACACGTTGAGGACTGAGGCGAAGAAACCCATAATACGAAGATCTCGAGCAATCGTTTGGTGTACTCTAGGGTGAAGGATTTTGATAGCCACTGCAGAATGAGGAACAGACGCTAGGTCAATCCCGACATTCGTTGTGGGAATCACTGGGGATGAAGCACTCGAGACACGTTTTTTGGGTTGTTTGTACGACGGTGGCACAATCTCCGGTCGAAGAGTGGCCTTGTAGACTTGAGCAATCGCTCCGCAACCTATTGGTGTCTCGTCAAAATGTTCAAACACCTCCTCAAACGGTCTCTGGAAGACGTGTTCGATCGCCCGTCGGGTATGTCTGAATGAATGAGGCTTTCCGTTGGAATGGAGCTGGCCGAGTTCTTCGCAAAGATGGGCAGGGAACAAGTCCGATCGGGATCCAGCCCATTGAGCAAGCTGAATCAAGCCAGAGATATGATAGCAATCAGGTTGGGATCAAGGAAGCAAAGGGGTTAGCAGCCTTTATAGAATCTCCTACGAACCTTGATGAAACTCGGTCCAGCTCTCTCCATCTGCTTGACCAAAACCTTGTACCACCAGATCGCGCCAGATCGATCGCCCTTTTCTCCATTCTTCAACTTTTCCCGCTGTCCAAAGAAGGTGACCGGGACCAACAAGATGACAGGCAAGAAGAGTCCGGCGAGATGAAGAAATCTTAGACCCGTCAAGAATGGCTCAAGGATATAATCATTCATGAGAGACAGCACTGTCTTCCGTGGTTGATCTTCAGTATTGGATAGAGTACCTGCAGAGGCCGTTTCCTGCTCAGTTGATGCTACGTTATCTGTTTCGGCAGAGAACTGGAGGCCCGGGCTACCAAACGCAAGCAACAGCCCTGCTGTAGGAACGATTAAATACACATATTTGTTGAAAGTAGAATAGTTCGGTTTTCTAATAGCCGATCTAGAGGCTTCAAGGATGGAAGTTGAGGAAGCTAGGCTAGAATAGGTTGATCGCCGATAGGGAATAAGAGCTTGTCGAATGAACGGACTGATACATGATTGGGTCGCTCGGTGGCCGATAGGTAATCTTCGAGAAGCAAGACGTAAAGAGACAGACATCAAGCAAGTCTGTTGTATGCCTAATGTAAGGCAGCTGAATACAACAAGATCTATGTGGGTACAGTTGGTATCTTGGATGATCGATGGATGGACGGATGGATGGCTGTAGGAAAGATACAAGGAAGATACAAGGAAGGAGAGTAATCAAGATGTTTACGTCATCGATCTCTTTCCTGTGCAAATCGAGCAGCAACATCCAACGGGCTGATTGGGATGGTAGCAATCTTTTTGAGAGCTCGCTTTCAGATAGCTGGTTCGTATAAAAAGTTAATATCTATCTTAGGGTCGATCTTATGTACCAAACGATACATGTATTTATCTTGTTCATATATAATGATTTTACTTTTTTTCCAGCTAACTTGAATCAGAGTAGCTTGTTCGATCATAACACCCCTCTGAGCAACACGATGTTTTGCTCACAAAGTCCGATCAACACATCCTCTCCTGAGACCTTTACCGCTTTGATTCCTACCAGAGCACCATCTCCCCCTCCACCCATCTTGAAGACACCCGAGGGAGCAGTCACATTACCTTCGGCCTCTTGGTAGATGAATAAATCACCCTGTGCGCCTTCTGTTGTTGGCGAGGTGAAGGCAAGAACTTTGGCGAGCGATGGGTGATCGACTAAGGAAGTGTGTAGAATATATTTGGTTTCTCGTTTGGAAGAAAGCACAAAGGAAAGCGCGGGGAATGTTTTGAGGTGAGTGAACGGAGAAGCAAAGTCTGAAGGAGGCTTGAATAGCAAAGCGTCCAACTGTGTCAAGAACAGAAACGACTAAAAGTTAGATTTACTGGACAGAGGAAACATGATATTCTGACAAAGCTGAAAACAAGATAGATGGGACATACAGAGAATTTGACCAAGACTTCCTTGCCTATATTATCTTTTTTTCTAAACGCAGTTCGGACCCACTCCAACTCGCTACCAATCATATGTTCTGCGCCCATCAGTTTGTCGACTCTGACCTCCTCCTTTGCTGCTTCCAACACTCCTTTTTTCTCTCCGTTTCCCCCTACGAACGACCATTTGACCGACCTGCCCACTCCTCCTCTCTCTCCATCTTCTGCAGTCTCTCCGGACTCACCATCCTGCTCGTCGTCGTCTAAATCCATATCATCTCTCAACAAACTCGACAGGCCACCCGGCAAACTTGATGGAAGTTCTTCATTCGATGGACCTGACCCTGTGAACTTGGCAAGATTGTCAGCGATGGCCGACCTGGTTTCGTCAGAAAGGGTCTCTTCCACATCAGCTATGTCTCCAACTCCGGCGGTCGAGGTAGGGAGGAACAAGTGTGGCCATCTGGTCTGGGCGTTTGTCTTTTCTAGCTCGATTGTGAGGAGTCCCTCTGAGGGCTCCCACTGCCAGAAACTCTCATCGGGCCGAATGGTATCCCACCACGCTCGACGATCGAATTCTGGAAGCGGAGGAAAAACATTCGTGGAGGATGAGCTAGAGTTGAGGGACAATGTGAGGTATTTGGGGAGGATCGATACGTGAATGTGTGACTTGGGAGTATCTTTAGGGAGAGGAACAGACATCGTGATCGAATTCGACGTTTGGGTCCAGCTAAAGGACGGTTGGGGATCTTTTGGAGCCATCGACGGATTGGTAGATTCCAAAGGAGCATCACCAGAAGACGACGAAGGCGCATGCAAATTCGAGTAATGCTCAGATGATCCTATTAAGAAATGATCTGATTCAAATGAGATATATGCCGGAACGTCCTTCCCGTGCAGTTCCCACAAGATTTTCAGCTCCATGATCGGAGCCGAAGTCGCTTCCATTTCATCATCGTTGCCAGAATCAAAACTGACAAGCATGAGATCGAACCCAGCCTCTCTGGACCATCCCTTGCCGTCGTTTAATTTGGTCCGTTTGGCCGATGAAACCAAGACTTTTTGGTCTCCTGCAACCCATTCGACCTTGAACGGTCGAAGTTCTCGGCTGGAAGGATCGAGAAGCTCGTAGCTTGGTCCCAAGGATCCAGACAGCGAGGTCGCAGAAGGAGTAACGTGGACAGAATACAGTCGACCGCGACCATCCGAGACGAGATAGGTAGTCGGGGAGACAGAAGTGATAGAAGGGTATTCTGATGGTTGGGAGTCTTCGTTTTCGATAGGCGCTGGAAGTGCGCAAACAAGTGAGAACATTGGCTCAAAGACCTACAAGAATCATTTGATACAGACGATGTTACAGAAACCATAATGAGTAGTATGAGCGTCCAGACGAATGATATCTAACTGCATTAAATGAAGAGATACAATTGAGACTGACCTCACTAATCTTCATAGCCCATATGTTCCATGCTTCATCTATCCAACACATCCATCCTCCATAGCTTACAGCGAGATGATCATGATGAATCCTACTCTGAATCTCTCGAACAGACAAGGGTGTCTTGCCGTGTTGAACGCCCCGTTGAGAGACTGGAGCTCCGGGTACGGCAAAAGAAGTCGAAGTAAAGTTTGACCTGGATAGCTTGTAGGACTCAAACTTCGGATTAGAAAGTGTCTTGTTGTGAGGAAATGATTTAGATGACATTGATGGGTCAGTTGCTTCCTTGCTGATGGTCTAGAATGAACCAAGTGATGTTGAGAACTCAAAAGTAATATTTCTAGGGTTACGTCAAGCGTTCAGTGCTGTCTTACGCCCTGCTAGCCTTCCACCTCATAATAGACACCATCTCACTCTCACACACACACACACATCACCCCCCATCGGTTTAACCTGTCCATCTCCTATTCAAAGAGGCATAAATCGATTGTTTAATAGCCCAACATGGATGAAGAATATGATGTCAGTATTATCTTTATGTATCGTTTGATTTGAAGGGGTTCTTTTCTCTTCTTTTCTTGATAATCTTGCCCGGGTGTGATCGACAATTGCCAGATCGCTGATAAACTACATCCACACATGCACACGCACATGCGTGTATATGTGCATATATGCTGGTTATGTCAAACAGGTCATCGTTCTGGGTACCGGTTTGACCGAATGTATCCTCTCTGGTCTACTTTCCGTGGCCGGAAAGAAAGTTCTTCACATGGACAGAAATCAGTACTATGGAGGAGAGAGTGCCTCCTTAAACCTGACCCAGGCAAGTCTCTCCATGCAGCCCTACCTCGAGACGACAAGATAGATAGCTTGTATACGTTATATCTGACGTTACACCAGCTTGTATTTGCTACGTACTTTTAGACCTTTGCCCATTTCCGACCTGGGACCAACCCTCCTACCGAGTATGGCAAAGACCGAGATTGGGCTTTGGACCTGGTCCCTAAGGTGCGTTCGCTCAACCCAAATTACCTGCATATATGCTTCCTTGGCTGACCTGGTATCATTCGATTTGTTTTCTCAAAACCAATAAACCATCAGTTCATCATTGCTTCTGGAGAGCTTGTCAAGATCTTGGTACGAACGGATGTCCTTCGATACCTCGAGTTTAGACAGGTTGCCGGTTCATTCGTTTATAGAGACGGTCGAATCTCCAAGGTGCCTTCGACCGAAATGGAGGCCTTGCGAAGCAGCTTGATGGGAATCTTCGAAAAGCGGCGAGCCAAGAAATTCTTCGAATTCTTGCAGAACTGGAGAGATGAGGATCCTACCACCCACCAAGGTAGGTTTCGAGATCCTCAGAGACATCTGAGGTATTTTTGATACCCAAACTGCAACCATAAACTTATGGAGCGCATGTTTTGTTTTGTTTTTTTTTGACTCTGCTGTGGCGATGGGTATGGGATAACCAGGCATCGATTTGGATAAGGACTCTATGAAAAAGATCTATGAGAAGTTCGGACTGGAAGCAGGTACTCAAGATTTCATTGGGCATGCCATGGCTCTCTACCTGGATGACGAGTATGTCTCTTTTGATACTTTGCAGATTACGCCCCGTTCTAATTCTTTTTTTCTTCCTCTTATCACCTAAAGCTACAAGACCAAGCCGGCTCGACCGACGTATGAACGAATCGTCTTGTACACCTCCTCCATGGCCCGTTACGGTAAATCGCCCTACATTTATCCCTTGTACGGATTGGGCGAGCTCCCCCAAGCGTTTGCCCGACTCTCTGCTATTCATGGAGGAACTTACATGCTCGATAAGCAGATCGAGGAGATCGTGATCGACGCTGATGGAAAGTTCACCGGTGTGAAGAGTGGAGGGGAGACCGCCAAGGCCAAGTTGGTCATCGGATCTCCAGATTACTTTGGAGCTGGCAAGGAGGACGGAGATGGCGGAAAGATCAGGGTCTTGGAAGAGGGCAAGGTCATTCGAGCGATCTGTTTGTTGAAGCACAACATCCCTGGTACAGAAGAAAGTGATTCCGTTCAGATTGTTATTCCCCAGAACCAGGTCAACAGGCGTAACGGTTCGTTCTTCACATCCTTCTTGTACCTGATTTTCTTTTTCTCTTTCCTTCGAGCTTATTCTTACTCTTATCTGGTTCTTGTTTTCTTTCATCAAACAGATATCTACATCGCCTCTGTCTCTTCGTCGCACAATGTCGCCGCCAAAGGCTACACTGTCGCTATCGTCTCCACCATCATCGAGACCTCGACCCCTGAGCGAGAGATTGCGCCTGGACTTCAGCTGCTAGGACCGATCCTCGAGAAGTAGGTGTTATCTCCCTTGCCCATCTACACTTTGCTTAGATCGCTAACGAACGTGCTTTGTGATCACAGGTTCGTGTCGATCACTCCTCAGTACACCCCAACGACCTCTGGAAAGGAGGACAACATCTTTATCACCAAGTCTTATGACGCTACTTCACATTTCGAGACTGTAGTGGACGACGTCAAAGACGTTTGGGAGCGAGTCATGGGAGGTTTGTGTTCTTTGTTCTCTTCCTTCGTTGTTTGGGGGGTTTTCATTTTTGTTCTTCCTCGTTCTTCAGAGAAACATACTGATCAGTGTGATGTTTCCATGTTATTTCAGAACCTCTTGTGCTTAAAGAAAAACCCAAGATCAATGCTGACGAAGAGTAATTGAATAAAGGGGGTTTTTTTCCCGGTCGGGCTCTTGTTTGTTTCTTCAGATTCCTTTCTTTGCATACGCTTGACCTAGTTCCTCCTCTTCCTCATCTATCTATTTACCTATCTATCTACCAATCTATCCTTACTCTGCCGAGGTTGATTCTATCGAGTTTCTCTTGACCCATCTTTACATCTATTGTAACGTCTAGCTTTTCTCCATTCTTCTCTTATTCTCTCGATCTATGAACCTATCGTTCCGTTCCGTTTTGTTTTGTTTTGTTTGTTTTGTTTTGTTTCATTCCGATGAGTGATGATTCGAGGACAAAGAGAAGGAGATCGCTTCGCTTCTGATTCGGTCGATCTTGATCGTTCTACCCGACGGACAAGATCGTTCTAGCGTACAAAGACGTTCGAAGAAAAGAGAGAGAGAGAGAGAGATAGAGAGATTGGCGTGTGATCCTACGGTCGACTCGATCCAGAAGGGTAAAGAGGAGGCTATAGAGCAGAGATCAGCGATGCGTTCATCGGACCACTGAGGGAGTGAGCGAGCGCGAGCGTGAATACGACTTCAGGGAGTTGACGAGTGGGTACGTGAGTGTGCCATCATTCTTTACTCAAGAGGAGAGAACGAAAACAAAATAAAACAAAAGAGAATGAAACAAACAGATCTCGGATATCGAATCAATGAAGAGCGTTAGACTTTTTGCAAAGACAGACAGAGGTCGGACGACGAACGGGTCAGTGATCCATCACGTTCGTTAGAGTTTTCCCTTTTTCTGAAATTTTTCTTTCTTTCTTTTTTCTTTTGCAACCGGCTGTCTGTCGGTTTAGTCTACTTGTTCATCATCAGTAGTCAATGACAATAGAAATATCAAAGAGAAGGGAAGATCGTTGCAAACAAATAAATAAAACTGTTGCGATGAAGATGAACAGAGAAGGAAAGACAACGTAGGCAAGAAAAAAGAAAAAAGAAATGGTCTCTGCCAGGATCGAACTGGCGACCTATTGCGTGTTACAGATGTAAAGCAAGTGTGATAGCCACTACACCAAGAAACCATTGGTTGGTGGCTCGCTTCTTTCATCCTTCTTGTTTCCATTACGCCGTGTCCTATAGGCTAGTTGTGTTCCAGACCAGGCCTCACACTCATATCACATCGTTCTTTTCAACATGGCTATCTAACTCAGAGCTACCCAGACCAAAATACTTTCGGTTTGAAGACCAAGAATCGTAGAGTGACCACTCAAGTATCGATCAAGAAATTACAACCCAACGCCATTCTTATCGAATCTCATGAAACGAAACCAATTACAACCTTCCCTTTTTTTTTTCTTTCTATCCTGCCTTCTTTAGACTTTCTTTTCTCTATAGACAAAAAGAAGAAGAAAGAGAAGAAAAAAAGAAAGAAAGCCGATAATTGTGAAACTATCTACAAAGAAAGAAGAAACCACAAAGAACCAAAAGAAAACAGATTAATGATTTGTTTATTTATTTCTCTTAGGGGTTGACCTGCTTGGCCTCGGCAGAGTGCTTCTTGAAGAGCTCCTCCGCTCGGGTCCAAACACCCTCAGTGGATCGTTGGGGGAAAGTGAGCAAGGAAGGCAACAAGGCGGTCGAGAACGACTCGGACGACTCTCGGGGGAGCTTGAGGAAGGAAAAGAAAAGAAAAGAGAAAAGAAAGGAGAACCATGATATCAACCAGACTGCCTTGAGAACGAGGGCAAGCATTGAGGACAATAAACTGGATACTCACAAGAGTGGGAAGATGGTCGATCGAGATGACAGTCAAAGCAGGAAGGCCCTCACTGTTTTGAAAGAAAAAAAAAAAGAAAAGATGAGCCAAATCGGAACCAGTCAGTCATTGAGAATAAAAGGAAACAAGGGGTCGACACTTTTCGATCGATCAGACGAGAATGTAAAGTGACTGAAACATACTTGAGCTTGACATCAACCGTGGGCTCAGGGAACACGGTGTTGATGTTGTAGATGGGAAGAGGGTTGTTGGGGTTGGTAGTGCTGAGAGAGAACGCATTCACAAGAACGAACGACGGTGATCAGTAGGTCATAAAGAGCAAGGCGGTTGATCGTTCTGGGATAAGGAGAGAGAAACTCACTCGCAAGAGACGTCCACGACGCAAGCCAACTTTCGGTCCTGGCCGGCCTTGTTGAGGTAATCCTCGGTCAAGAAGTGAGGGATGGGCGAGGTGAGGTAGATGCAGTTGACGATGATGTCGACTGGAGTCGAATAAAAAAAAAGACAGCAAGTTAGATAGGCGATGAGGATGTTCGTGAGAAAGTAGTAGTTTATAGAAAAGACTGACCATCAAGGAACTCGGCAAAAGGTCCTCCTCCAGCGGTCTCCTTCATGTCCCACTTGAGGATGTCATCCCTGTAAGAATCAATTATGATAAGAGATATGCCAAAATGCAAATAGAGAGGGAGGGAGAGAGAGAGAGAGAGGGGGGGGAAAGTTCAAAGAAGGCAACACGACACGTACTCCTTCAATCCAACCTTTCGGAAGAGGTCGACAGCTCCGGAACCACATCGGCCCAAAGCTCCGATGACCAAAGCTCGGACGGGTCGTCCCAGCTTGGCGAGCTCGGACTTGACCGTCTCGACCATGTCACCCTCGTGCTTGAACGGCTTGAGTTCTCCGAGTCGTGCTCCAGACTGCTGGGCGCCCACGGCGAGACATCCGGCGGCAGCTCCGGCGAATCCGGCGTGGAATCCGAAAGCAGCGACTCGCCTGCCACTGGCGTCGGTCAAGAATTCGAGATCGCTGTAAGGGGGTGATGGGAGGATGAATGAGTGAAGAGAAGAGAGAGAGAGAGAGAGAGAGAAGAAGAAGAAGAAGAAAAAAGACCGTACTAAAGAGTTCCTCCACCGATTCGGAATCGCTTCAAGACATCGGACCAGCCGGCTTGGTGCTTGTAGCAATGGGCGAACTGAACGTGAGTCTGGGGAAGGGCGTCGGTGGATTCTTCAAGTTCTTTCAAACCGAGTACAGGAGTGGTGACCGGGCAGTCGGTCTTCCAAGAGTTGGTCGCAACGAGCTTGCAGCCGACGCTACGTGGGGTTTAGGTTTTTTTTTTTTTCAAGAGAATGTAGGAAGGAAAGTGTGAGTCAGAAGAAGAAGAAGAAGAAAGGAAAAAAAAGGAAAAGAAAGAAAGAAAGAAAGAAAAAAAAGAAAAGAAAAGAAAAAACGAAAAAAGATAAAGACGAACGCGGCGAACTCCTCATCGTCAAAGATTCTCTGAGGATCTCTCTCGACGGTGATATCAAAGCCTGCATCGAGCAAGGCTTTAGCGGTAGTAGGAGTGAGAGCGGACCTGTGTTCATGGGGCTTGGTTTCGCATCGTAGCCAGAACGAGGGTTTGACTGAGGAGGACATAGTGCTGTGAGTGTGAGTGTGTGAGTGTGTGTGTGTGTGTGTGGTTGAACAAGGGAGTGACGAGAGTGATGGAAGTCGGATGGGGTTGAAAGAGAAGGACGAAGAAAAAGCCGGCAGGGGAGATTTCGGGGTCACAGTCATCGAGATGCTAACCCTAACGGTGACCCTGGCGATAACCCTAACGGTAACCCTAACCGCTGGACGGTTTCGCCGCGGGGAAGAAACCCGGCCGGGCAGATGCGAAGAAAGATTCCCCCGCAGAGGAAGAACGGCAAACCGCAAGGGGATGAGCTTCCTTGTGGGATGTGTATCCAGGGATGTGGGTGTGTGGGTGTGTGGGTGTGAGAGTGTGTTTAGTGGGTGGGTGTGCGTTCATGTGTACGTTCATGTGCGTGTGTAGGTGTTCATATGTGTATGCTGCCATACATACTCGTCGGCCGGTGTGCTTTACTAGCGTCTCTTCATACATCCTTCCCATCATGACTTGAACCCCACACTTGCTCATACTCGCTTACTCACTCACCCACTCACTCACTCACAGATAGATGGATAGATAGAAGCATCCACACCTTGCACCTCCGGTGAAACCCGTGTTTTCTTCTCCCCTTTCTTTCCTTCTTATCCAGTCGACTCGCTGGCGCTCACAAGCCTGTCTGTCTTCATGGGCGTTGTAACCAGGACACGCCGATGGTTACAGCTTACATAATCAGTTACGCCGCCGCCCCCCCCGGTTACACTTCGATTTTGATCTTTCTCCTGAACGCTTGCCCGCCTGGAAACCAACACTCTCCACCTAGCAGACGTTCTTCCAGTGTGTTTGCACACCCAGTAGATCTCATCCCACACCTCACCACAGCGACAACACAGCACCAGACCAGACCAGCAGAGATACAAACAGTCATGCCCAGTCGACAAATCAATATCGCACTCGGAGTGGGAGCCACCGTGGTCACGCTCGCCGCCGGTTATGCCGCTTGGTTCGATTACAAGAGACAGACCGACAAGCAGTTCAGAAAGAAGCTCAGTGGGTCACTTGTTTCTTTCGTTGGCATCTTTCTCTTTCTCTCTCTCTCTCTTGTTCGATCGTGATGGTTCTTTTCTCGTTGGCATGGCTAGTGGGATATGGATCATGATACACCCAGCTATGATTCACCGCTCATTGTTCTGCATGTCTCATCTTACAATGCTGATCATGTTTCTTTTTTTTTTTTTCTTTTTTTTTTTCCTTCTTCCTTTTCTCCTCTTTAATTTCTATCTCTTCTTTGCTCAACCGGTCATCCCGTCCTCCCTCCTATCCTTTCTCTCCCTCCAGGAAAGGACAACAAGAAGATCCACAACCACGTCGAATCTGTCAAGTCTGCCCAGGGAGCCAAGGTCAAGCAGGACCTTGTCCAGGCCGTCATTGAGATTTCTGCCGAACCAACACCCCAGTCGCCTGAGGAGAGCGTTCGTCGTTTTTCTTTCCGGGTCTCGTGTATCCTTTGTTATTGGTTTGATTGATTGCAACAATGCTGAACCAAGACCCTTCCTTTCTTGCTTGCTTCCTTCATCGTTTGATAAATTCGTTCACCGTGTTCTTTGTTAACCTATCTTGTGCTCCACAGGAGCGATATTTCATGGAGAACGTCTCGATTGGAGAAAGGCTCTCCGCTCTTGGTTCGTTTCTCTTCTTCTTCTTCTTCTTCTTCTTCCTTCCTCCTTTCTACGTCTCGATCGCTTCTCAGCAAGACATCCTTGAGTCTGAACGTTTTTTCTTTCTTTCTTTCTTTCTTCTTTGACGGTTTGCCCCGTTCGGTTTTCATCACCTTGATTTCGTAGGCCCCGAAGCCTACGTTCCCGCTGCTATCTCGTTCTACAGGGCCTTGAGGATTTACCCTGCCCCTGCTGAGCTTATGCAGAGTACGTCTCGACAGTTTTTTTAATATATAATTATTATCTTAAATCGTTCATCCTCCTCACACTCAGTCATTCGATTGCTAACCACAACATCTACATTTCTTCTCTATAGTTTACGTAAGTGCTCAAGATTGACGTATTAGACGGGTCATCCGTCACACCATCTATCACGCTTGTATTCACTTATCTCTTCTCTTTTTTTTTTTTTTTTTTTCCTTCTTTTTTTGT
>MVAI01000050.1:0-86120 GCA_014825565.1 Phaffia tasmanica | reverse complement strand
TCCCTCGCCTGCTCTCCGCCCCCCTTCCCGTACTACCCAACCTGTGGCTCAGGTGGTCGATGATGAGTTCTCGCCTCCCAGTTCTAGTAGCTACGCTCCTCCCTCTCAACCTAGCTTCCCAGCTGCCTCTGTCCGTGCTCCAACTCGAATGAAGCTGAATGGACTAGCCTCTGGTCAGTCTTCACGGTCCTTTGCGCCGGAAACTGCTCATTCACCGTATAGCGAAGATACTAGTGATGTCATTCGTTCGATTCTCGCGAATGACCCTAGGAAGTCTGTTGAAGGTTTGAAGAAAGTGCAAAAACTTTTTGAAATTCCTTCTGATGCATTTGTAGGATCGGTTGACGAGTTGTTATCTGCTATCATCAAGCAGTCCAAAGTCGTGTTTGATGCCCCCGATCGACTTTTGGATCCAGCTTGGTTCCGAGTGTCGAAGCACCTTATTCAAGCCATCAACTTTTTCTGCGATCGGCCTGCGTTACTCAAAGAACTAGACAATGACTTGGCTGAAGACCTTCTACATGAACTTACTGCGCGATTGCTCCAGACTGATGATTCAACCGGCGGTGAGTCGTTCGAGACGTACATTGTACATGTCTTTATTCATGATGCTGAGCGTCTGTCATTTCATACAGATGTGCGAGAATTATCCCGACATCTCAACATGATCATCCTTCGTATATTCAATGGCGCTAGAAGAGAAGTCGTTTTTCAGTCAGTAGACTTGTATCTTGGATTTAACTATGGGTCTGAGCATCAATCCCTAATCTATGTGTTGTCTTATTTTCAGTGCCTTATTTGTATTACTTCGCAAAGTAACCATTCGTTTCCCAGAAGATCGTATTTCAGCTACTTCCCGTACAGCCAAACACGCCGAGCTTATTTTGAAGTGTATTTGGAAACGAGCTCGTAGTGTAGAAGAGGATTTGGAGAACGGTTTAGTGGACCCTGTGATTCTACTTCGAATCATTGAAGAGTTCCTTCAACAAATGCCACCAGCAGAGTGGAGAAGACGAGCCCATGATAATATCCCTATGGGTGATATGCCACTTCGAACAGTGAAGGTCGTACTTCAACACGTAGTTTGTAAGTCAAAGTTGTATATCTTTGTCAAGAATGATCACAAGCCTGATATGTTACGGTTTGTATATATATATATATATCTCGGTAGCCAAATATGGAGGCGAGCGTGTGTATGATCAACTGAGTGCAGCGTTTGATGAACCTGAAGATACTCACGTCAGTACCACTTCTCAGATTTCTGTTTTTCACATCTTGAATTGACCTAATCTGTTCCTTTTCTCTCTCTGATTTGACTCAAAAAGTCTTATACATATATTTTCCGACTAGGTTTGTAATCTTCTCTCTGCTATGCTCAAAGAGGAATTTTCGGGGTATTGACTTTGTTTCACCTGCTTTTAGTCAACCAAACTTCTCAACCTCCTCCTTCATCGTCATCCGGAACAATTTCTCAACCAGAGTCAAAATCCCGAACGGACAGTCCCCGGTTGTCTATATCAGACAGTCGGCCTGAGTCGGTAACCTCCAACAGCAGCAGTTCTGTTGGGCGATCTGTTGCTCCTCCCATCAAGGAGCAGGTTAAGACACCCAGCTCTCCTATGAAGGATTCGGATGTCGAGATTGCAGATGACATTGAGCAGGAGATGAAAAGTATCGTTCAGGCTGTCGTTCGAGGCGACTCTCTACAGCGAGTAAGTATTTAATTTTTGTATGTTGATAGTAATATGAGCTCGAAGTATTTATTCAAAATCGGTTTTCTTTCTTTTTTAGCGTATGGAAGAGTTATCCCAGATCTTAATCCGACATCCGGACAAGAAGGGTAAATTCGAAGAGCTAATTCTGCATATCGATGTGGCGCTTCAGATGTTCCTCAAACGAGCTGTAAGTCTTTGTTCGTTTTGTTTCAAGACTTGTTTTAATTCAATCTAAGATGGTTCAATACGCTATGTGTTCTTGAAGGTCGCAAATCGTATGCGAAGTGAATCTGAATCTCCGTCCAGTGAGTAATTGTTTAACTCTCTTATTCGGAATTTTCTGGACGGTTATGCTCACCACTGTACTTTGTTCTGTGCCAATCAGCTGTTAAGACCTCAAATCCCAATCCCGCAAATTCCCCTACTCAGGCTCGATCGCCGCCACCGCCAACTTCTCCTGTTCCAAGTCAACCACAGTTTAGCTCAAGATCCAACAGTACTGGGTCCAACCGTCCACTCTCAACTTTGGGTTTGAACGGATACCCGAGGTCTGCCACAGTTTTGAGTACAGAGGAAGACCCCCAGTTGGCTCGGTATAAGCAGGTTCGTTCAATATCTCCATTTATTCATTCATTTTCAATGACGAAGCTTATGTTTGTGAATTTGGTCTTGCTTGGTTAGATGTTTGGATACTCGGTTCCTTCTAGTTCTTCTCTCTCTTCGGCTACGTCTTCGAAAAATCTTCCTGAAGAGCCTTAATTCTTACAATATACATTGCCGTTGATACCCTACTTGATATGTTCTGGGATCCCCACCTCTAGCTCTATGGTTTTTATCCGAGATCCTTTCGATATCTCGACTATTTTCGCCCTTTGCTTTGGATTTCATGTTTTCTTAATCTTGCCTACCGCGCATCAGACTACATTGGGTTACACTAATTGTGATCCTCGTGGACCATGTGGATGAAAACGAAATGATCATCAATCTGACAAACACCGATTAAATCTTTTCAATCTTCGGCCCTATACTGATGCCGATACTGCTATATAGAACCAGGTCAATGAGATAACATTTGGCCTTTTCCCTCTTCTTATCTAACATTCATCAAGATGTCTCACCAAGAGGGACAAACAACCGAAACTGAGATCTTAGCTGATGAGATGTCGAGTACAATACCGATTGTTGGTGATCGGAAGACGACGACGCGGATAGAACTTTGGGTAAGATTGACCGTCCAGTCTATGATGTGATGGGTAGACAATTTGTAGCTGATGCCGATGATGAGTCCGGTCTTGACGGGCTGGACAATTTACAGTCATGGTGTTTGTGGAAACTCTTTGATTGTTGGCGGTTTAAATGCCGCGTATCTGCTCACTACTCGGATTCCATCCGCAATGGATATACTTTTGATCAGACACTTACGTTCGTCACGGCCCTCAAGATTCTGATGGATGCAATGAACATTGACATATTCTCCTTTCCTGAACTGTGTAGTATATAGGAAACTCTGGTTTGGGTCCATTCAACTTTGCAATTTCTGCTTGGCAAAATCTGTTATATCAGGTAATGTTCATAGCGATATTTCAACGTTGACCCGATACTCATGATAGTTGGATTCTAGGCCGGATGGGATCCTGCGTTTGCAAGAGGAGTCACCCCGTGTGGTTCAGGTGGATGTAATTTGAATGCTTACGGAAGCGATAGATCTAGTCTGTCTCTACCTCAGGATTTACAAATAGGCCATGTGGTAGTCAGACTGATACAATAATCTTTCAACCATAAATCGTTCACTAGTCAACTCTATCGTATTGATCACAAACGGAATCTCATTTGCAGTCCAAGCTGTGTTATTCTTATGCGTTGGATCTTTCGCGGGTCAGTTTTTTGTTATCTCGACCTCAAAACAAAAACAAGAACTAACCGTTTTGAATGGAATCCTCGTCTGTTACCACGTGTGGTAGATTATGGTGTATGGCGCCCAAAGATCACGACTTGTTTTACCATCATCACATGGGCAGTATCTTTTGCCTGGTTAGGTGTTCAAGAACCATCCAAGTAAGATCGATAGGAAGCGTTTTTTTTTTCTTTCTTCAAACTTGTCTCCTCCAGATTTAATTTGACCCATTGACATCTTTTGTGATTCTTTTGCATCATCAAATCGATCAAAACGACTTTTGTTTAGATGGCAGGTTGGAACCGGGCTGTACGTGGTGGGCCTGGTTGGTTATCAAGGCGCTTTGACGTTCTGGACGGCTGCTTTTCCAGGTCTAGCTCGAGATCTTCCAGAGGTCAAAGAGAGCGCGAGAGTTTTGAAGGAAGGCTTGATCAGGTTAGAAATTCATCTTGCGCTGTCTCCGTCTGTGTTGTGGCTCAAGTTCTCCTTCTTGATAGTCAACAAGAACACGACAAGATGGATTCTTTGACTCGAAACCGACTGTCCAACATTTCGTTCTTTGTATGCTCCGTCGGCGAAATCGTCGTCCTTGCCATTCTAGCTGGGATCCTGGTTGGGATCCATTCAGATAGGTGATTCATATATGTGTTCTTTTTAAACAAACAGTCAAATAAACTGACAAACTGGAGAGATCCTTTGTATAAATATCTATGGTTGGGAGCGTGGGTATAAAGAGACACCGAGAGCAATACCAGAGCTTTGAGCGTAGTTTGTGCGTACAGCGCCGGTGTATGGATTATCTGTGCTATCCCGTGGTTGCTGTTTGAACAATACCGGCCAGGCTATCAACTTCCTCCTGGAACAAACTACCTCACTGTCGGCCTCAAACAGGTTTACTACACATTCAAGCTTGCCAGGAGATTGAAACAGACGTTTATCTATTTGGTCGCTTATTTTCTACTGGGTGATTGTCTGAATACTTGTGTAACGGTGATCGCGACTTTACAGAACGAGGTGGTGTCTTAT
Source organism: Phaffia tasmanica (assembly GCA_014825565.1). Lineage (NCBI taxonomy): Eukaryota > Fungi > Basidiomycota > Tremellomycetes > Cystofilobasidiales > Mrakiaceae > Phaffia > Phaffia tasmanica. The sequence goes on along the minus strand of MVAI01000050.1, from coordinate 81,485 downwards.
CAGACACAGACTTTGAATTATCTGTTGATCGATGGGATAGCAGCACAAGCGGCAGGTATCGGAATATATTGGCTTGTTCAGAAACGTTATAAGATTTCGACAAAAGCGATGCTCCTCTTCGTACGTCCCTCACAAGTTCTGTAACTTAGAGTCGTAAAAGATGACTGACAATAAATGCATATTTGACGAGACAAGAACGCATTCTGGATCCTCGTTCTATGCGCTTGGGGAGTCGTCGGAATAACTCAGACAAGATTCGGGTAAATTCGCCTATCTTTGAACCTAAGCCATGCATCCTTTTACGTATTTGACTGATGTTTCTTGTTATCATCTTTGCTTTGATAAAGCTTTCATAACGTATGGGAGATCTGGGCCTATCAGGCTTTCTACGGTCTTTTTGTTTGCCCGTGGTATGCGATAAGTCAGACGATGATTTCTGAGGTCACGCCTCAAGGAAAAGAGTTTGTGCGTGTGTCTTTCGATCCTGAGCTGATCTGAAACTTGAATAACAACTCGACTGAAATGTGGGTCTAAACCGTGTATGAATCACGTTTGATCGTTTGATCCAGTTGTTCTTTGCGGTGTTCAGCGTCATTGGCAAGACCTCGTCTTTTATCGGTCCCTTTGTATCGTCCGCGATAATCGACCGATCAAACAACACAAACATGCCGTTCGTCTTTCTTCTCTCTTTGGGGACGTTGGCGTTCGGAGTACTTTGCTTGGTCAATGAAAAAAAGTCCAGAGTCGAATGCCGGGTCTACTTGGAGGATGAGCGTCGGAGGTTATACGGTCTAGGCTTGGCTTCGAACTCAGATGTTGAAATCGAGGTGGTAAGAGAAGACGAAGAGCGCGGGAAGAAACGAGATGACTGAGTGCATCCATCTGCATACGTGTGAGCACTGGAGTTGTATGTGTAAAAATTGATGAACAAAGGAACGGCGAAAAGCAAAGAGCAGGGGCGAGGGTTCATACGTCGCTAAAAGTTTGAAAGGCAACATATTATTCGAGATTGACTATATGATTGGAAGAATGAGAGTGAAAACGACAAGAATTGAGAAGATACAGAATGTACAGCGACGTCTGATCTCGACTATGAGACGCAGACCGACCTAAACCCATTTCTCCTTTGGGGCATACCCACCGATGAGACCACCATTGAATGCACCAGAGAACCTTATTTCTCTTGGTGTGAGCTCTCTCGCCTCTTCCGGTGGAGGAGGAGAGTCGGTTCCATTGAGGACCTGGTGAGCGCGCTCGGCTGCTTTCTGACGAACAACAGCCCGTTGGGATTTTAAGCGAGACAACTCAGATTCCATTCCTTCCTTAGAGTTAGGGATGTTCTGTGTTTGGAGACAGATGTTCGGAACGGGTAAGATACACCGAAAGAGCTATTGAAAAAGAGAGAATAAAGAATGCGTACAGAGAGATGGGCCGGATCGGGCCAGAATGCTTGTCGATACTATGGAATTGAGAAATCCAAAAAGAAAAGCAAAATAGTTTGTCAAGACACGCATTGGCTCAATTGATCTCGCGCGGAATTTGGGTTTCAGATGCTTACCGGAGCGACATGTTCTTCATACCATTGCGGGTCACCTGAAGTAAAAAAATATGAAAGTCAGTATTTGAACAGTTTTATCATTTGGTGGTGGATATAAACAATACGTACCGAAATGAGTCCTAAACATTAGAAGAGGCGGAATGATAAAGAAGAGGGTGGAAGGTTGAGGCCAAGAGAAGAAAAGACGAGAGGTGCCCGTAAGAAAGCTCACTCACATAACCGCGATCGGGCTAAAGGAAGAGATCGATTTGACACAATCAACATCAGAAGGCAGAAGGAAGTGATAATTTTAGCGAGAAGAGTGATAAAAGAAACAGAACAAGAACATACTTACAAGAAAAGGTAGAACCCAAACTTGAATACTTCGACTGTGATAGGACCAGATACAAGTAGGGTATTAGAAATTGACGTTAGAAGACCAAGACCAAGATTCAAAGGAAAGAATATTAATCTTACGATTTGCTCCTCCCATTGTTTAACTGTTAATGATCAACTGATTCGATAGATCTCTCTACTCTTACTCCAATTAATGTGTTCGATGGATGTCGACCGAGTGAGTGGGTGAATGTGTGGGTACAAGTGACTGAGTATCGGAGGGTAAAGAGAAAGACGACCAGCACAGCTTTGTGGCTAGCCTGTATTCACGTGATTTGATCTTTCCCTTGGGCTGTTTACCCTCCAGATTCTCAAACACCTTCTTACGTTTAAACATTGACCATTAACGCTCTACCTTGAATACTTAAACACTTGTATACACGTTCTTTCTCTATCTTTCCTCGTTCTTCCTCTTTGGGAATGAGACCCACGCTCTTTGTTATGGGCGAACAGTCAGGTCTGTTTGTCTTGGTTATGATCTTGCTTGCTCTTTCTTACTCTCCAATCAATGCAAAAGCAACACACGATGGGTTCCTTCTTCAAGCGAGAACCGATCACTCAAAGATGGCTATGAGACGGTCTTTGATGAATATGCAGGCAAGACAGTTGGCATCAGATAGCCAGCAAGCGGCTTCTTCAACGACTACTCAGGCAGTGGTCACGACTGATTCCGCTTCGCCTACCTCAACCTCTACCACGTCCGCGGCCGGGTCGACACCCATCACCAGTAGCTCGTCTACCACAGCCCCACTTAGCACGGTATGTTTGAGCTCTATCTTTTTCTTCATCAATTTGTTTTTCCGTGTCTCCTGCTCACACAAGGCCTTTATTTCCTTTTTTCTTTTTCTTCCTTTTTTTTTCTCTTTATCTTCTCAATTAAAAACTAAAATTCCTCAGACAAGCAGCACAACTGTTCCTGTTGTCAGCACTTCGAGTTCGGATTCGGCTTCTACTTCACTCAGTCAGACCTCTTCGGCTACCCTCGTTTCTTCGTCTTCATCTTCGGCCAGCAGCAGCAGCAGCAGCAGCTCATCTGTCACTTCGTCTTCTTCGTCTTCGTCTTCGTCTTCGTCTCCTTCGTCATCGTCGTCTTCGGCCCTCGCCACTACCTCCCCCTCTTCTACCAGCACATCTACTTCGGCCTCAACCTCATCGACCGCATCTCTCGTCGCGTTTGTCCCTTACCTATCTATCTTATTAGTTGTGTGATCATTGACTGATGATACCGCGCAACTTTATCTGCTCTTTTCTCGCTTTTGTTCATACGCACAGTACGACGTCTACTGAGGCTGGCGGAAAAGTCGTCACGATCACTCTATCCGCTACGGACGACGATGACTCGAGCACGACGGCGGCGGCCTCATCGTCTTCCTCCGCTGCCGCTTCCGGCTCGTCTTCTGGTCTTTCGACAGGAGCGATCATCGGACTCAGTGTTGTTGGTGGTATCGTTGCTCTGGGTGGCGGCTTATTCTTACTCTATACGCTCACTAAAAAACGATTCAGCAGCTTTGACGACGACGATCCAAACGCCATCCGATGGCCTGAGCTGAACAAGCACGGGATGGATGACGATATGGGTGGTGTCGCCCTGCCTGCCCGACCGACGGGTGGTGCCGGTCTTCGAACAAACGCGCTGGATGGTGAAGACTCTGATGACGGGATGGACGGTCTGACGGACGAGCGTGGGGGACACCCTTCAAACCGATCAGAGGTCTCGGATGTTTATGGCTACCCTGCTCAAATCACACCGGATGGGACAACCGGGGCTCACACTGGATACTATGATGTTGACCCTTACGACCAAATGGATCCAAGAGGTTATCCTACTTCCGGGACGGATATCGCTTTGTATAGAACCGATCAAACACCTGGCGCGCAAGACATGTATGGCGCCGGAACCCACCAGCATGAGATCTATGGGTCGGCTGGTGATCACCAGGAGTCTTACCACGTAGGGGACTCCAGTGCAGGAGGAAGTGGAGAAGAAGAGATTCCGATGAGTCAAGTATCTAGCTCTGGGCCAAGGAATCCGTATCCGTCATTCATGGGCGGACACGATCCGTACAGCTCGGGGGGCAGATCAGATAATCCGTATGTAGCAGCGGGTGTGTCGAGTAGTCGGATGGATGATCGATATTGATTGTGGTCTATGTTTGTTTCGCAAGTACCTTTTTGGAAGTTCACCTGTATATTCTCTTTTTCATTTTACTTTTCAACTGGACGTTCGTTTCCTTTTCGACCTTCTATACATTCTTTCATAATGTGATTGCTTCTTCATTTTTTCTTTCTTGTGTTCTTTTTCTTTTATTGATTATTTCTATCTGTTTCTTCCTTGTTTGACTATTTGGTCTAATGTATACCCCATCCTATTGAAATGATTTGCCTTTCCTCTCTTCATTTTCTCTTTCGTAAGAGTATCCTTCTCTATTTTTTTTATTTTATTTTTCTGTACTCGCTATTCAAAATGGAAACAGTTTAATTCTCAAAGTCTATTCTATAGACCTCTGTCAAGTGTGTGTGTAGATCGTTCACGATTGGAAAGAACATGCGTCAGTCGAGAACCTCCTGAAACACCCGATCCTGAAAGGTTGGATGACGATGAGATCATAGAGAAGGGGCAGCGATACAATGTTGAATGAACGCAACCTCATCGGTTGACCGGCGGATGAAACTCACCATGTTTTCTTTTTTTTTTTTTTTTTTTTTTTTTTCCTTCTTGGTTCTTGTTTGTCCGTCCGGCTAATGGCGCGCGGGTTGGAAGAAGACAACGCGTCGAGCATGTTTACCGAGGTAACATTTATCCTTCTGCCCCTGTTGGTTGAAGGAGTATTAGATTCATCTTCGGTAGTTGACTCCGTCCGTTAGTTGTTGTTGCTGATGTTGAATGAGACTTGGCTGTTGCTGTTACTACTGATGTTGCTGTTGCTGTTGCTCATGTCGGTGGGTTGGACGGTTGGTCCGTTTAGATAAAAAGCGCTCAATTTCGGGTTTTGCAGTCTTTCTTGTTTCCTCTCATCCTCCCATCCTCCCATCCTTTCTTACTTCCTTCCTTCATCCCTATCCTCTCCTTCTTTCACAGACCTTGTCCGATCTCTCTCTTCTCCCGCTCTTCATCGTACAATATCCAATCATGCCTACCAATAAACCATCTCTCCTACCAGTGACAAACACAACAAATGAGAAACATTCCTCTCGTCAGACTTATCGCTTATCAGCCAAGATCCATGACGTAATTGATCCCGACCATGGTCGTGCTTGTGATTCGAAACGACTATCAACGTCTCATCTGAAAGGATTGGTCGCTCTTGGTGTCGTTTCATCGGTTGCTCTAGTAGTCCTAGCCACAGGATCCGAGACAGACTGTCTCTCGTCTTTTGTCTCTCACTTGCCTTCGACCTCCTCTCTTTCATCGATCGTTGGGTGGGCTTCTGAGTACAACACACCAGTGTACGACCATCGATACCAAGAAACCTGCAGACATCGACATCAAGAAAAGACCTCAGAGATAGATGATTGGATAGATGAAGAGAGGGGTATCTCCCATCGAGCTATACTGGATAACATGTACGTTCTCGTTTTTCTTATCCTGCTGCTTATCTATGTTGCTCTGGATACTGATGCATGTGAAAACAAATACACAAATACGAACAGTGGTCCTCGAGCCGGTGCCATTCCAGGTCTCGTCATCGCCTCTCCTTCCAAAGCCCACCCAGATTACTTTTACTCGTGGACAAGAGATAGTGCACTTACCTTCTCCACTATCTTTGACCGATTCTTACCTGGACCCAATTCAACGGCTTATGCCCATGGGGATCCATCGTTGGAACCGCTAATCAGGGAATATATTCATGCGCAAGGAAACCTGCAGCTGTTGAGTAACCCAAGTGGAACTTTCCTTGACGGTGGGTTGGGTGAGCCCAAATTCGAGGTTGACGGAACAGCCTTTCACAACTCTTGGGGTCGTCCTCAGCGAGTGAGTATATGTCGTCTCTAACTCTTTGGCCTTTGTACAAACGATCGTTGCTAATGATAGTTGACCTATGTTTTGAAAATTCTCTCTCAAGGATGGTCCTCCTCTACGAGCAATGGTTGTTGCCCAGTACGCCAAATACCTACTCAACCGAAAGGAACCCTTCGACTCTACATACGTCAACGAAAACATCTACAATCCGAAGACCGTCATGGCTAAAGGGTCAATCTTGAAGTCGGATTTGGAGTACACTGCTCACAATTGGCATCGGGATTCATTCGATCTTTGGTGAGGCTTTTCTCCCTCGTCTGTCAGATCCTCTTAAAGCTTTCCATCCTTCGTGTGCTCATCCATTTTCTTGGCCTCACTTCAAAATTATAGGGAAGAGATCAACGGCATGCATTTCTTTACTCTTATGGCTTCCAGAGTTGCTCTCGAGAGAGGTGCTGCGTTGGCCACCCAATTGTCTGATCCTGGAGCAGCTTGTACGTCCTTTCATCCATTTTGACTCGGACCTCGTTAACCTTCGAAGTCTTACCCTCCCCCTTTGTTCATCTTTCAGCATTCTACACTCAAGAAGCTAATGCCATCACCGACCGACTCGAATACTTCTGGCGCCCTGACAAAAACATCATCTCTGCTACTATTGATGCTCATCGGTTCGGTCGGTCAGGTCTTGATTCTGCTCTTATCCTCGCTTTCCTTCACGCTGGTGAACAAGGTGATGGCGTTTGGGGAATTGCGGGTGAGAGAGCGTTGTCGACGTTGATGGCTTATGTCGATTCCTTCAAGAACGGACTCTACAAGATTAACGACGCACCAGGTGATGGTTGGAACGGAGCTATTGCCGTTGGTCGATACAGTGGTGCGTTTGCAGCATTGATCTCTATTCTGTTTTTTTTTTTTCTTTCTCTTTTTTAAGCTGATTACTGAAAACCATCATCGGAATTAATAAACTGATAATGTCTTCCTATCTATCTATTTTTCATCTACACAGAGGACGTATACAACGGGGATGGCATGTCCCTTGCCAACCCCTGGTACCTATGCACCTTTGGAGTGGCCGAGATGATCTTCCGAGTCGCCAGCCACTTTGAGATGATCGACCAGATCCAGGTCACACCGATCTCTCTCCATTTCTGGCAGAACATTCATCCTTCCGCCCAACCTGGAGATCTCTACCAAAGAGGCGATGGAGTATTCGAGCATGTCCTTGAGAAACTTGCCGGATGGGCCGATGGATTCTTGATGATCGGAAAGACGTTCGAAGGCCCTGAAGGATCTTTCACCGAGCAGTTCTCTCGGTTCGTCCACCTATTCCTTCTTGTTTATTTTCAAGAGGAACATTTAGACTGACTCTTTCCTGTTATTTTTAACAGCCTCGATGGAACGCCCACCGGAGCAAAGAAGCTTACTTGGTCGTACGCTGCTTTCATCGAAGCGACCAACGGTCGCAGCGAATACAGACACATCTCTGCGCTTAAACGCGATTAAGAGGTCCAACGTTTGATTTAGTTTTTCAATAAATTCGATCCATCGGATCGACTGTTCAACTGGAGCTGCAAACGTTGATCCTTGTCATCCAACCTTTGAACTTTTCAAATCTTCTTTTTCGTTTTTCCCTTCTTTCTTCTTATTCACTGTATCTTTTATATCCTATCCGTTTGCTCATATGAGACGTCATGCACTCTCCCTAAGACATCCTTTGTTTTTCACCTCTGTTTCAGACTAGTTGTATAAATATCGAGTGACCTCCTTCTGTCCCTTTTGTCTGTTTCAATACTTTTTCATTTCTTTCTTTTGTTTTTGTTTTTGTTTTTCTCCCGCTGCGTTTCGTTTAATTCGTTCGGATCGGTTCACTTGTAGAACGTCAGCGTCACAACTCACGACTTTACGACCCCTCCTTGACAGTTCTTTGCATTCACCCATCCTTTTCTTTTCTTTTCTTGTCTTGCTTAATGTATCGAAACGACTTGTACGACCTGGTAATGACCAGTCCACTTTTTCTTTTTTTTTTCTTTTTTTTAATAACTACAATCTTACTCTATTCTTATTTAATGCATACGATCGATACTCGCTCTCTCCGTTGACACCTCGTTCGAGATGAAGAATCTGGTAAAAAAATTCGGATAGATAAATATCTTGATATATTTGAGAGTTTACCACAGACGCTAAGGATCTTCTGAAGAAGAGTAAAAGAGAACTGGCAAGTAGGGAAAGATCCAAAGGGCACAGGTGATGCAAACTCTGGTCGAAAGGAGAAAGTTAAGTATGGTACATATAGTCATTATAGTGCTTGTGATCTATGGTTGAATCGCTTTTTCGTGGTGAGAACATTATGGATAGATAATCGAAGGAGTCGAAGAGCAGGAGATATAAGATGAGAGAGCAGTCGGGGATATTTAATATATTTAAAAGTGCCAAAGTTACAAGAAGATGGTTTATGTGTGTGTGTGTGTGTGTGTGTGTGCAGTCAAAAAAGGAAGCTATGGACGACTAACGATCGGGTTGATCGGTCGAACCACCACCTTCACTTCTCTTAATCGATCTTCCTACTCTACTCTCCACGCTTTCGCTTCTCCTCCCGGCCTCGTTCGTTCGTTGAGTTGACCTGATGCTCATCAGGCCCATCGAAGTCGTCAGAGGAGACGAAGCAGCCGACGTGTTGGTCGAAGAGAACGCTGACGCATTTGTTGATTTCGAATCCGACCCTTCCAGTACAGTCGGAAGAAGAGAAGGTGAACTCGGAATAGAACCCATATCTGATCCGAGACCAAAGGTCTCGCCTACCTTCCTGGACCTCGCAGGAGATGGTTCTCTAGATTGTGCTAGCGCTAGACTGAGTTCATCCTCGATGACAGAATCTCTGACACGGATACCTTCTTCGAAAGACTGGCCGACTCCTGGTCGAGCGAGTTCTTGCCGTCGAAGGGCATCCCAGTTCTCTCGACACATGCATACATCGCTCATGTCACCCGGATGATGAGATTCTCCTTCTTCAGCATAATCAGGCAAAGTCACATACGCCCTCATGCATGAACACGAGGCCAACGTGACTTGTTCTCTGTACAGCGTCGCGATTTTGACGGTTGAAGGAACAGCTTTCTCGGTGAAAACGATATCAAATACGAGTTCGCATGTGAACCGGAGGGAGGTCTTTGTACCAGGAAGAGTGGTCGAACGGATGATATCGTCATGTGGCTTTTTGTAGCCATTGTTGATGTGGTCAAGACGAAAAACAGAAAGAAGAAAAGGTGAACAAGGGCGATGGCTTCTTGACTAATACAAAGAAGAGTCAAAGAGGGGAGGCAACCACTTACGATTCTACCGACTCTGTTCCACGTCCAAACTTTCCCTGCATGCTTGTCTCCATCCAAAACGACATCTCCTGCTTCGTTCGCCTTTTCAACAAACCCATCGAGCTGATACCCGCCCTTGGATCCTTCCTGGTAGACAAATCGTTTGGGTCCTCGGATGGTTTCGCGTCGTTCGCCAGGTCGCATGGACGTGATCGAAGTGGTTTGGACCATATAGCAATTGATCGCGTAAATAGTGATTGGTTGAACATGAGAGAACGTTAGCGAGAGAAGGATAGGCGCGCTGATAATGAATTCCTATCATACAGTTAGACACATCACCATAGGATCAATCAGGATGTACTAATCAGAATAAAGGAATTTGAGAAAAGTCCGAGAGGACGAACGCTAGCTGTTATGTTCAATCGGAATGGTCCGCAACTGGAAGAGTATGCTTCTTGTCGGTATTCAAATGCGGGCACTGTTGAAAGACCAAAGGTTTGGATGAGACAAATCCAGATACGAATGGTCAGTTTCAGTGCCTCAAGCAGTAGTTTAAACGGTAGATGTAGAGACTTGACATGACATACCATGTCCGGACACGTGCGGGTTCGCGATCACGAATACCCCTTTCTGATCCGTCAATTTCGACTTGAATAAGTTTCCGCTTCCTTGTACCGAGCCTCGAACGAGGTGATAAACTTTTCCATAAGCGCAACGGTCCCACACAGAGCTATCGCTAGGGATGCAAAACGAAAATTCAAAACTGAGATATCAAGAGTAAACGTGTACGGTCAGAGGAAGTAGGAATTTGCGCAATCAAGAAACACGTTATTCAAAAAGCTGTAAGACTGTGTTTGAACATGATCCATACCTGTTGACTCCTTTCTCCAACCAGACTCCGGAAGAACCTGGCCCACCCAGGATGACCTCCCTCCGTGCAATCTCATCATCCTCCCAAGAGGTCTCGCCTGGGAAGAGGATCCTTTGATGACCGATCATTTCGACCTTAATACCTTTGGCCAACTTTTGTTTATCAGAGACAACGTTGAAGAAACCGCTGATCTTGCCGTCAGCACCATCCCTGTCTGCTTCAACGAGCAAGGGAAGACCTTCTTGTGATATGACTCCCGGTGGCCGGACGAACGTGATGATCTCGCTTAGCTCGAGTGTCGCTTTGGATTTGGTCGGATTCAAGCTGAGGGCCGAGGTAATCAAATGGTTGATTCCTGGTGGTGCAGTCAAGAGGGATTTGTCGAGAGAAATCCTAGCGATACTATCTTCTGGAAATGTCTTTGTAGTCTGAACAGAGATGTCTGATATGACATCGTGAGGAGAGTTATCGATTGGAGTGAGAGCTGAAGGAGAATACCCTGGTGGAGACGATGGGGTAGCGTTTGGAGTGACTGAAGGTGAGGATGACCTTGACCTTGACCTAGACCTGGATAGACCTCGCTGTGTCCGCTGAAACATTGAACAAAAGGAAGATGGTTTCTTCTTTTCAATGCTCTCTTTTCTTCTTCTTCCCTTTTTAAAACCTTTTCTTCTTTCCTGGGATCTTTGAGGTTGTGTTGGTAGTCAACGATCGGTAAGTCCGCAATGGTCGCAGTGGAAACTTGGGGAGATATCCAAATATTCGGCCCAGTTTTTGGCCGCGGCTAAAATTCTTCTCTTAATACTTGTAGACCTTTACTCATCATCATCAACATCGTCATCATCATCAGCATCATTAGCAGCAGCAGCAGTGGAATCACCAAGCCATTGAGAAGGACTACAAGGAGGGACAACAGTCATGAATCAACCTCTAAAGCCACTCATTCCGGTTCAACCACAATGGATCTTTCCTTCGTGTGCTCTGTTACATACACCTTCACAGGCAAATGACAAGCAGATCACCCTACAGGTCGAGCTTGCTCAACGGTCTCAGGCAAGCAACTGGGCATACCGAATCGTGTCTACGTTGTTTCAATCTCAACGAGAGAAAGAAGAACACCTAGTACTTGTCTGGGCAACGGCCTGTATGTTTATACATAGATTTTACATGCGGGCCGATCTAGGTGAATATTCCTTCAAGGATTTGGCAACAACGGCCGTTTACCTGGCGTTCAAAGACACAGAGCATATGTTCAAGATCAAGTATATCGTCAGAATTGTGTTGGCAAAACAGAACAGGGAGCTCAAAATCAACCAGCCTGTGATAGATGACTCGCCGGTGAGCATTTACTTTTTTATGGTAAAGAAGGACATACAGCTTACCGTTCTGTCGAGTTCTCTGTACTCGCCACGATCGCTTAGGAATTCAAAGCACTTCAATCAAAGATCCTAGCGTTGGAAGAAATATTGATTCATACGCTCTGCTTCGAGCTGATACCTCCCCTCCCGTACCAACCGTTTTCAAGGGGCCTCCGAAGATTACACAGCGCCGATACAAACGTCAAAATCTTCAAATCATGGGAGATGACCGGCTGGAGTCTCATCAATTACAGGTTTGGCCTTTTCGTAGGGATTTGATGGGCATCAGTTTGAATGCCTTCTTTGCTGAATTTCCTCTTTTTATCTTACAAACATGCTTTTAGTTTCAACACTCCACTCTGTGTGTTGCAATCTCCTGAAATAATAGCGGTGGCAGCGTATGTATGTGTAAGATGCATGATGTGCGATGTTCCGCTATCTGAGCTGGAGCACACGTTCGACACGTACAAGAGTCAGTTTGGGATTGTCGATCAGGGAAATTCAGAGGTGAAGCGTCACGTACCACAAGGATGGGCCCAGGTCGAAGGTTCGTCTCTCTGTTGTGCTTTGTGGTCTTTCTTGCTGTCTTAATGAACCAAAGTTCCCATTTTCTACGCCAACGGTCTGGTCTGGTTGATAAATCAGAGTCCATCGCCTGGATGAGGTACCCGGAGAGGTCTTTTCCGGTGGAGTGTCTTGGCCCCGGGTGGGCTGTTGTGAGTCCCACTTTGCTCTTGGGTCAAAACCATGTTGTTTTCTGACTGTGAGGATTTTTTTAAATTTATACAGCGTCGACCATTGCCTCTACCTGTTTCGAAAGGACGATCGACTAGCTCTTCACTTCTTTCGAGTACTGCTGACCGGCCGTACTCGTCTTCGCCCTCGCTTTTGCCGAGCATTGCCGATAGCTCAACAGGTTCTCCTACGGATGATTCTTGTTCAGCCTCTCAATCAGTCAAAGCTCTTTCTGCCCTTTCAAATCCACCGATAGTAAACCCCAGTAACGGACGTGAAGCACCCAAACCATTTTCTGCCGCCCTGCCGCCTCCAATGCCTCCTACAATTTCTTCTTCTTCTTCTTCTTCTTCTACCACTCCTCTTCCTCTGCCATCACCACCGCCGCTATCGCTGCCATCGTTACCACCCATGTTTCCCTCTACATCGGCCACCGCAACCGACCGACCGAACGAACAACCGGACACACCAGCAGCCACAGCTCCGACCGCTCTCGCGACTTGTCTCAACACCCCTGCGCCCGGACTGGTGGTTGATGAAAAGAAAGATGTCGACATGGAGGAAAAAGAAGAAGGAGAAGTCGATGAATAAGAATATGAAACGGATACCTATAGATATTGACTGATTGGTATGATACCCATTAGAAGTCTGGCTGGAGTGTAACCAGCCGTAACCATAAATATGACCACAACCATATCTGTAACCATGCTCTCCTATGAAGCATGTTCCCCTTCTGTTTCTCTCTTGATCGTCTTCCTTTCTGCCATCATCGTCGTTCTCCTTCTCTTTCACTCTCTCACACGTACGCACACGTACGTACTTATAAACAAGGATCTTGTGAATTAGAAGGGAAGAAAGGATATCGAAAACTAGGAGGAGGAATTGCTTTTGTTTCATTCACAGCACGTTTGGATCACCCGCAATAATCTTTGTGGCTTCATCCATTCTTTGTCCTGGGGTTTCGAAAGAAAGAAAACAGGACCAATCCAAGCTTAACTTGAAGGGACTCGACAACAAACGACAAGTCCTTCCGGTCTTGTTTTTCTCTCTTTTGTGTGTGTGTGTGTGGCATAGATTATCTTCCAAAAGGAAACCCGGTCCTAGGAGATGTATGAACCCCGTCAACACGATATTGCCCAACACCCATCTCCATCCCAACCTCCACTTTCGGCCCTACCTCCAGAACAGCCCGTGTCTCTTTCGACTCATTCGACCATGCATCCGGCAGTGGGCTCTTCTGCCAGTCCTCGCTCTGCCTCAATTTTTGGTTCATCCCCTGGTCTTAACGAACAGTCAATTCACTGTCCGCAAGCGGTTACTGGGTGGAATGGGTCTTCTGAATCTTCTGGTCCTCGGGAACCCTTTATAGAGAACACATCACGGTTGGAACAAAGTGGTCGTACCTCCTCGGTACCGATCATTATTCAAGTTCGTCTATCTATTTTTTCTGTACCTTTGCTCTCGTATTTCGGTTTGTTTCGTATTATAGAGACTGATTTCGTTCCGAACGGTTCTTTCTCGTTGGTTGTCTCACACTTGCAACCAAACTTTCAGGGTCCATCGGTTCCGTTCGGTTTCAAATCGCCTTTCCCATCTTCAGAGGCGTCCAGCTCAACAAACCAATCCATCGAGCCATGGTTCTACTCGCCCGTCTCTCCAGCCCCATCGGTCTATCCGGTCTACTCTGGGTCAAAAATTCTCGATGACGTTGCCCCCCTGGCGGACGACGCGGACGAGTGGACTGTATGGTCGAGAAGCGAGGCAGCTGTGTATGTTTCTTTCCTTGGTGTACACGTCTTTTTCTTCCAGCTCTTCTTTGTAATTGGTGTTCTTACCGAAGGCATGTGTTAATGTGGCTCTCACTTTCCAATTTGATCGGCTCGCTCTACATGAACGAATCATCTTTGCTGCTTGAATGGACACCTCGGTTATCGTGTCACGATCTAGAACTATCGTTCCTCCTTCGTGAGTAGTACCTTGGTTTTTTTCCACTTAACTACCTTCGAACGAGATATTCTGAGCACCCTCTTTTGCTTCCCAACACATCGATCCCTAATCAGACTCTTAAAAACGGTATGCAAACGATGCTTCGATCACCGAGTCGAATGTAGTTGGTGAGATCTGCTTATGCGTCGACAATATTATCTAGAATGATTCAAACTAACATCCCACCCTCATCTGATGTTTGCATAGGCCGGGTGCAGATGGCGCTGGCGCTTGTTCCAATTGCTTCTTCTCCTATTCCCTCGTCAGTCGGTTCCATCTTGTGCTTTCTCTCCTACTCTCGTGAATCAAACTAAACACGGCTTTCGATCATCATCACAAATTCTTTGTTTCTTAGTGTAAAGTTGTTCAACCCGCTTCTCTGGACCACTCAATTTGCCCCACCCTCAAATCAATCCCATCAACCGATTCTCTGGACATGCCCGCACCAAAGTCGACTCATTCATTGGACGTACCGATATCTGTACCTGTCTTAAACCATGACACCAACCTATCGAACCCTGTTGATCCAAAGACCTCCCGTGCCCATTCTGCCTCACTTCCTGTCCCGTCCATGGCTCAACCCTCGACGCCGTCATCAACAACGTCTCGCATACCAGATAGCAATAGATCTTTGTCACCGATTGTCTATCCTTCACGCCATCCGACGACCATCTCCCCTTCACGTTCTTTATATGCGATGAATTCTCAAGATCGAAGTCAATCGATAGATTCTCTTTCGAACTCAACGTTTTCCGATCAGGCATTTGACCATGTCGCTCACCGACCTTTCTTACCGACTCCACAAGCTTCATCAACCAGTGGTTCAACCGTGTCCAAAACTGCCTCTCCGGACCCAGTATCTATCGACTCAGACCGTCCCGTCTTCTTCCGAGAAACTGGGAGAAATTTCTCACCAAGTTCATCTCTTCCACCATCGTTATCACGAGATGCCTCGTTCATGACGTCTTCTCCGTCATCAAGGCCATATTCGACGACGGAATCGTCGGTCCGGAACCAGTCGGATGCCGGACTGGACACACGAATGATCGAGTTGTTTGACCGGGTCGTCAGACTTCAATCGGACGCGACGGCAGGTCTCGTTCAGGTCCGATCGGCCTTACAAGAGACCGAGGCGTCATCGTCGGTGCCACCAGACAAAATGTCGAGAAAGAAGGAAAAGAAGAAAAGGAGGAGAGAACTACAGAAGGAAAAGCGGAAGGAAAGGGAACTAGAGAGCCCGATGGGAAACATTGGAAACGAGTCGAAGGAACAGATTGCCAAGGAGGACTCCCGTAAGACTGCCCAAATTTCAACAGCTGGGTCTGACAAAGGAGGGAAGTCTCTAGAAGACAGAGTGGGAGTAGACAGATTGAAAGACGGAATAGAATAAAGGTGACCGCTGATGAGGGCTATCTGCCCTTCTGTTCGCTTAGTTTCTTAGCCAGCCGTCTAATCATAGAAGGTTTGGCTATGACTGTATATAGTTCGAAACCATGAATCTCGAATTACGCTTCACTCACGGTTTTTGTTTCTGTCTTTTCAGATCTGCGTAGATTCTTCGGAGCACGTTTTTGTGTTTATATTCTTTTTCTCTTTCGATCTATCTTTAATTTAGTCAACGCATGTATCTACCGTCTCTTTTCCCCTCCTCACGTTCATTTGTCCGACTGCATAATTTATTTGCCACTGTACATAGTTTTTAAAGCTTTTCTTTTTTTCTTCTTTCCCAATCTTTTTGTCTCGTACAAAATCAACACAAGACAGACAGAAAAAGTGTTTCATATTGTTCTTCTTTGCTTCTCTTTGCCTTCTATCATTCATCTTTGGCCTCTGCTCAACCAAACCCACTTTGTGTTTTCTGGAATCATTCCATAATCAAATCACACTCACTTTCCTTCTGCATTTGTTACTTTCCTTTTCACTCTCCTGCCTGCTTTTTCTTTTTCTTTTTCTTTTTCTTTTTTTCTTCTAATTTCTCAATAAACCGTTACTGTCGTTCGACGTTCGACGTTTTCGGGTTTCCGTTTAGTTTAAACCAGTTGTATCTAGTACAATCATTATTTGATGAATCTCTTGTAAAAGGAATATCTCTTCTTGATCGATCTTTGGCTCGTTCTGGTCCTTTCTCTGTCTTTTTTTCTTCCCTCTTTTCCAAACATGACTGATTGAAACAATGAAGAAAAAAGGATCGACCAAAAGAAAACGGAATGGACTAAATACGATTGAGAACGAACAAAGATAAGAATAACTGATGAACAAGTAAAGAAGAAAAAGAAGAAAACGAAGAAAGATCAAAACTTGAAAGGATGGTTGTTTTTTTTTTCTGGTAGAAGGGGATAAGAAAAAAGTGTACGGAGAAAGATGAAGCGGTTTGAAACCATGATACCTCTGCTTCGACTTTGCTCATCCATACGACTCCCTTCCTACGCCCTTGCCTACACGTTGACTTGTTATGCTCGTTCTGATATCCAACTTGGTCGATCGGCTAATCGGAATGAAGGAATCAGTCTATCATAGCCCGAATTGAGTCGTTAACTGCTTGACGACCTTCGACGCATCAGCTTTCATCGATTCAACTAGACCGCGCCGTCCACCCGCCGAGAAGCCGAAACGAAAAGAAGAAAAACGAATAGCGGTCTTGGTGAGTATCATCCAAACAGAAGGTAAATCAGTCAAGTAATAGAAAAAGAAAGACATACCTTGTTGTTCGAGTTGTCGAATCTTTGATTTGGCCTCTTTGAGGTCTTCGGTCAACTGCTGGTTCTCTTTTCGTAACTATCAGCCAAGCCCCAACAATATGGTCGCGATGATTGATTTGGCCACAAAGAGGATGATTAGAAGGTGGGTACTCATTTCTAGTTTGTTCCCGGTAAAACGTGTAGAGAATCTGAATGAAGCAAAAAGATGAACATACGATAGAAACATCTTCTCCATCGGCAGCGGGGAAGATAGGAGGGGTCGAAGCAGCCGTAGTGAACCCACCCCGAGGAGACGGCTGCTCACTCTCATTTTCACTATCCTCTTCCTCTTGCTTGATATCCAAATCTTGAACCGCAGGTAAAGACTCCTCTACAGCCGCCGCAGGAGGGGTAGGCGTAGAAGTGGGTTCAGGGGAAGCCACCTTCAAGGGTTCATCTACCTTGGCAGGTTGAGGAGTAGAAACCGGAGCAGGAGAAGATAAGGCGGCAGGAGCAGTCTTTGCA
This sequence comes from Phaffia tasmanica, assembly GCA_014825565.1. Classification (NCBI taxonomy): domain Eukaryota; kingdom Fungi; phylum Basidiomycota; class Tremellomycetes; order Cystofilobasidiales; family Mrakiaceae; genus Phaffia; species Phaffia tasmanica. The sequence continues at coordinate 64,130 of MVAI01000050.1, read as the reverse complement.
GTAGTCGGAGCGACTCGCATCGCAGTCGACGTGGAAACAGGGCCGGATGTTACGGGAGTGGCGCCATCTTCGAGAGACACAAGTTTAGGCTGAGCGGTCTTGCCGGCGAACCAGTCGTCGGCTGAGAGAGCGGGGTCGCTCGAGAGCGCAGGAGGGAATATGTCGCTATTTGTGAAATGGAACCGCGTTTCGTCAGTTGCAAGCTTAAGACACAAGAGGACAAAAGACCTAAAACTCACGCCTGGAAGCTGTCAGCCTTTCGGGGAACGACGAAACCCAACGGCTCAATCAGATTACCTGTGATCTTGAATCCTCGAGCTACCTCGTTCTCCGAAACGTCTAGAGCTCGTCGAGGCAAGAATGTTATTCCTCGTTGGGGCGATTGAGATGCATATTCGGACAAGAAGAACAAATTATCGGCTTCATACTCGTAGTATCGAATGTTACCGTCTCCTTTCCCGGCAAGGAACAAGAGATTGTTGGCTTCGGAGAAGAAGGGCATGAGAACACCCGAACTCTGGTCGATGTTGATTCCCTTAATCTCGGATAACCCTCCAGTTTCCCAGATTTTGACCTGACGATCTGAAGATTTTGAGAATCCAGTGGTAGCAATCCTGTCGTGAACACCCAACCAGACCAATCGGGATCCCTTTACACCGGCATGTCCATCAGAAACTCTGACAGGAGCTGAACCAGCTCGAGGATCGAACATTCTGAGCTTTTTGTCTCGGGAGGTAGTAGCAAGGATAGTTCCCGTCATGTTCCACGTCAAGCCTTGGATAGAGTCTCCGTGTGCCTCCAGTGAAATTTTCGGCGCTCCTCCGTTTTCGACGTCAAACAATCTCACGACGTGATCACCGGATGTGGCGGCCAACACGTTCGATGCGGTCGGATGGAATAGAACCTGTCCGACTTTTCTGTTAACCCGGAAGTAAGAGAGGCAAGAGGTAGAGGTATGATACGTTTGTCAGCCAGAATATAAATATTAAAAAAAACACGAGTCAGTTTCTTCTGATGTTGCGCGAGCAGAAAAGGAGAGCAAAGGACAAACCGGCCTCCGGCATTGATCTTAACATCAGGTTGGAAATCCTCAGCAACCCAACCTTCTTCTCCCCAACCCTCGAACTTGGCAGGGTCAACCTTGTAGATGTTAACTTTTCCGTCCTCCGCTCCGGACGCGACAATGGAATCATCAAAAGGAGACCAGGCGGTACTGTAGGAATAACATTATGGGTGAGCTTTTGTTGTTATTGATTGAAACGTCTACAGTCGTTACAACAAATTGACACCTACTCTAGACTTCATTCCGCCCAACAGGATTGAAATGAAAATAAAGAGAGAGAAAAAAAGACGAGCAAACAATCGAGAAGACGATCGAATATCAGTTCAGATCCTCAACGCGCATTACGTTGCATTAGAACAAAGAAAGGATAACCCGATAAAGATTATTGTTTGAAGATACATACACAGCACCTGAATGACCTCTGGCCAAAGGCAAGATGTCTGGCAACTTGCCAGGGAGTAACCTAGGCTTGGCTGAATTGAACGGAGAGATGGTAGGGAGAATTGCGAATGCTCCCCCACCAGAAACGTTCCAGTTGACAGAGATATAGGTCTATTTACAACACGGTGAATTTCGATATCCGATTTGAGGTTGAATGTTGTTAGACTTCATGTCTATAGCTTTCGGACGGAAAGAGCAACTGAAAAGATATTTACCCCTCCGGCGGCGACGAGGTCGGTATCCCAAGCGCTATTCGAGACCTAACCATAGATGCCGGTTCATCACGGACAAGAAAACACCACGTCCATCAGAAAAGATGGAATTCAAAATTTAAAACTCAAGCAATATCAATAGCTGTCACTGGGCTCGAAATAGCATGACGATAAAGAGTGAACGAAGAGAAGAGAGAGCGTACTTTGACGTTCTCGTACGAATGTTCCTTCTTGGGCTTATCCGCGAAGACGTGTCTATGGACGAGAGGAACAAACACAGTCATTACAAACAGCTTGATAAGTCAGACAAAGCCTTAACAGCCATGCTGAATGCCTTAAGATCTGGCGGATGTAGCTGATGAATCTACTTACCGATATTTACTTGATCTGGGTCGATACAATGTGCGTTAAAGATCAAGAGGCGGGAACAAGAAATGGCGAGATGGCGAATGCAAGCAGGAATTAGCCCAGGATGATCTTCTGTCAACCTTCTCGCATCCTATCGTTCCTCTTTCTCCATTTCTATATAAACATGAGCTTTGAACTACAAACCTCATGAAACGAGACATGGCTGAAAGGTATATAAAATGAAAAACAAAACAAAACAAAAAACAGAGAAGAAAGGTCGATGGCCGATGGTCAATAGTTCAAAGGTGAGATTGGAAAGAGATGGGGACGATCATCTAGGTTTCACGCCTTTAGGGCTGTGTCATGGATCCGACGCCACATCGGCTATAAGTACATGCTAAAGAACAGTGGCAACCAACGTACACACGCATGTAAACCCTTGTGAGAGGACTGTTCGTCAAAGGAAAAAGAGGCAAGCTGAAGAAAAACACTGGGAAAAGGGATATTGTACATTCTACATTGAATCTGATGTATGTGAAATAAAAATAGGTGATCTCCTTTTGATCACAACTTCCCACAATCTTCAAGAACGCCCCTGCCGCCGTCATCGTCTCTACTGTTTCCGCGTTTCCATCTCGTTCTCTCATAAACCCATTCAAAAAAAATTACGCGCAAAACGTCCATATTTCTGTGATGGTTTGAGAAGGGCGTTTACTCGTCTGCTTGTGAAGAAGAATGGGTATATCGATGAGTCCAAGGTGAAAAGAGAGACTTGATTCGGAAGACAATTTTTGCAAGAAATTTCAGACTTACCGGCAATGAGAGCCAAGATCATTCGGTAGAGGTAGTAGAAGCTGTGTGGATCGCAAAGTAAATATGTGTTCGACTATAAGACGAAGACAATGATGAGAAGGATACATACAAGCAGAGAAGATAGAATCCGAGCTTGATGAAAGCCTCCTTCTTGTGGCCAGGGAGCTGAAGATTGGGACCAAATAAAGAAGAGGATGCGTTTGAGAAATGCTTCCTTTGCTGAAAAGGCGGTACAACTCACTGTACGGAAGATTTCGGTGGCATCATATGACTGTTGTCCCTTGAAGATTCTGTGAAGACAGCAGGAATAACATCAGAACACGATCGAAGTAACAACTATGATGATGAGGAATCTCAGAACAAACTTGTTAGCATTGTAGGCGACGAGAGGTGCGTTGAAGAGGAACGCGAGCCACTGTCCGGATAGAAGGAATAAAGTGGTAAGACCGGCATGGGCGATCATCTCGGGAAGGACAAACTAAAGAAGAGAAAGTAAAACATAATTCATCAGATGGTGGGATTCGAAGGTTCGATTAGATGTGAGGAAAGTGGAATGCTCACAGCGTTGAGCTTGTTGCAGAGATCAATAGGGTTGATATAATCGCACTCGAGATCTGATGGTTCGCGTGACCGGTCAGATTGAAGGTTAGCCAGTTATTCTATTGAAATAGTCTAAAGAAAAAGTACGGACCAGAGAACATGATGATCTGATGGACGTTCATGACAAAAATTGCATGAAACAAAGAAAAGATACAAGTATGAGTTGCTGGCATAGGGACACATGGGGTCTTGGTGGTTCTCTAATTTTAAACCGAGGGAAGGACAGGAGACTGCCATCTCCCAGAGTCTACCCATCTGCTTGGACAAAGACTTACGAAGAAAACCATCGTGAAAAGGAGTCCGGCAGCAAGTAGCACGCCGAGCAAGAAAAGCCATCCTGTTGAACAAGATGGAGATTACGGTCAGGAGGAAGGACAGATAGAATTAAAGGGAAAAAAAGTAGAGAAAATGGGAACACGTCAGTTACTTGATCAGATTGAGCTTTTGTTAGATCAAGATATGGGATATGATCCCAAGAGTTTTTGGAAAGAAACACGAAACAGAAAGAAAAGAAAGAATGAAACGAACCTTCTCCAATCATTGTTAAGTGTGTAGTTCTGGTTATAGATTGAGGGAAAGCAGGAGAATCTGAGTGGCCTGAGCAAAGGAAGTCGTTTGAGGTAACAAGCAATGCATCGATGGATTCAGAAGGAGAGACGACCCGGAAATAATCAAATACTTTATTTGATTATTTCCGATTTGAGATTGAGTAAGATGAATAAGGGAGACTATGCTTAGTCAGCTGGTCTCAACCTTAGTTAACACACTCTCATCGGAGCAGCGTAAGAATCGATCATCTCGATGGCTCTCAAGAATGGAAAGAGGGAGTTGGACACCATTATCGAATGGATGGTCATTAGCGCACGCATGTGTTTGTGTGTGTGTGTGTGTGTGTGTGTGTATCTATGCATGTGTATCTGTATGTCTCAGTGTGTTTCCTTAGCACATGGACGTGGATATCCATCAAGGCTATTCAGATATACAAGTCTTCGGAGGACGCCGTAAACCCCAGAAGCGGCCACGTTGGGAAATCTCGCCTACAAAAAGAGATCGATCATCTCTACTTTCCTTTCTCTCTATCTTCTTCGTATCATCGTGAAACTAAAGCAATACATTCAAACGAAAAGTTTAACAATCGTCCATATACCATGGGACTCCCATCTTATGCCTCAAGTAGGTCGTCTACGGAGACCACGGCCCTGCCCAGATGGGTTCATTATTTACCTCTTCTCCTGCTCGCTCCGCTCGTCTCCGACAAGATCTCTTCTACCTTCTTTCCTCCTGCTCAACCAGCCTTCGTCCAGGCCGGTCTAGACAAGTGTGCGGCCATTGATTCCGCACCTTTGCTCACTCATAACACCAGAAAAGTCTCGGATCGATTTGTCCCAGGCACCCAGCCAGTGTTGCTCACCAACGCTACTATCTGGACCGGAAATCAAGATGGACATGAAGTCATTCTTGCCGGATCTGTTCTTCTCGAGGGCGGTTTGATCAAAGCGGTCTCCAGATCCAAAGATGAGATCAGAGATCGATTGAAAAGATCCGCTCGCGTCCACGAGATTGATGTCGGCGGTAAGTGGATCACCCCGGGGATCGTCGACATGCACTCCCATCTCGGAGTCTCATCTTCTCCCGATCTCAAAGGTTCATCCGATACAAACTCGCTCAAGGCGCCCATCCTGCCTTACCTTCGATCAATTGATGGAATCAACACTCATGATGCCGCTTACAACCTAAGCATCTCCGGTGGTCTCACCACCGCTTTGATCCTTCCCGGATCGGCCAATAACGTGAGCTTTCCTTCGTGTTTCTTTCTCTCCGTAGTTTCCTAATGAACTTCATCATTCTGAAACTCAACATGCATTCATCGCGTCCGATTTCAGATTGGAGGACAAGCGTTCGTGATTAAACCTCGACAAACAGCTGAGAACACACCCTCAAGCATGGTCCTCGAGAACCCTTGGGTCATTGACGACGTCAATGGAGGTCTCAAGCGGACTGGATTCGATCGACACATGAAGCACGCCTGTGGAGAGGTGGGTCCTTCTAGATCTTTTCTATACTTCGCTAATGTCTTTTCTTGAATAAGGTTCTCATGAAACTTTACCTCGTCAATAGAACATTCACCGGGTTTACAACGATAATCGATTCGATCAAGGATGGAACTTCCGAAAGGCCTATAACAAGGCAACCCAGATTCGAGCTAAGCAAGACGCGTGGTGTGCCAAAGGAAAACTTAACACTGAAGAGTTTCCGGAGGAGCTAGAGTGGGAAGCCCTGGTGGATGTCTTGAGAGGAAAAGTCAAGGTCAACGTTCATGTGCGTTCTGTTTACTCCTCATTTTCTCATTTGGTCTACACACAAATTAACCCTGCCAATTTTCTCATTTCAACCCATGGCAGTGTTACGAAACGTAGGTTCTCCAGTTCGCTTTTCTCATTAAGTTGGTTTGATTAAGATTATCCCTGGTTGCCTTAAACCTACAGCGTTGACTTCGATCAATTGATCCGACTCACTAACGAGTTTAAATTCGAGATTGCTGCCGTCCACCACGCTCATGAAGTCAGTTTTATCATGCATCTCAACCACGCCGCGCAAACAGTTTTCTGATCCCTTGTTCATCTGTGACAAATCCTCGAACGAATAGGCCTGGCTAGTGACTGATCTTCTCAAGAAATCTTATGGAAACACTCCGACCGCTGCTATTTTCGCTACTAACGCTCGGTACAAGCGAGAAGCTGTTGGTTCATGTTTCTTCTCTGATAGACGATTGATCCCGAGCGCATCCTTACTGAGTTTTTCTCCTCGACAACGTATCAGTTCCGAGGATCCGAGTTTGCACCAAAGATCCTGTCTGAGAATGGAATCAATGTTGCTATGAAGGTTCGTCTTTAAATTCTTTGTTTTTTCTAGCATGAACAAACTAACACAGGCACAGCTGCTTCCTTCATAGTCCGACCACCCTGTCTTGGACAGTCGATACCTCGTGTATGAAGCCGCCCAGGCGCACCATTATGGATTGAATGCTTCTCTGGCTTTGTCCTCCGTCACCACGAGTAGGTGCCTTCTTTCTTGATACCAAGCCGCAGGTGCAATTCGCTCTCTAAACATTCATTTCTTTTTCACGTGTGTGTTCTATTTAGCCCCTGCTCGGGCTATTGGTAAGGATCACCGAATCGGGTACTTGCGAGACGGATACGACGCCGGTTAGCCTTTTTCTTTTTCTTTTTCTTCTTCTTCTTATTTGGTCTAGACCTAATCACATGTTCAAGCCGCTGACCACCACTGCTTTCCCTCCAATTTCAGATGTCGTTGTTTGGTATGTGACGTTGTTCTCATAATGAAGATTTCTTCTCGCTATATGTCGCTGACATGACTTTTGTCTTGCCGCGCGTTCTCATTTATAACTTTAGGGACTCTCATCCTCTCACTCTGGGTGCGACCCCAATTCAGACGTACATCGATGGTATCCCCCAACTAGAACACCCTCACTTTGCTCCTGCCAAACCTGCTGAGCTACAGACTGTTCCATCTACTCCCGATTGGGAGGACGAACCTGAGATCCATCAGCAAGCTCGAGGAGATCCAGATTATTCTGCAATTATCAAAAAACGATCTACTAAGAATGTGGTATTTAAGAACGTCCAGAACGTCTACCTCAAGAATGAATTGAACGATCTAGTAGCTTCCGGTGAGGGAGAACAAGAGAACAAGATGGTAATTATCGAGAAAGGAAAAATAGTTCAGATTTGTAACGGAGAGTGCTCTCAAACTCTCCAGAAGGATTGGGAGGTCATCGACCTGAAGAACGGAAGCGTTCTTCCTGGGTAAGCCTCTGAATGTTGCAACATCATTTCTACACTACTTCAGTTTCACTGATGTAGCATTTTCTCCTGGTGATTGACACCATAAAAAACAGATTGGTTTCTTTTGGCTCTTCTCTGGGATTAGAAGAGATTGCTGGTGAGAAATCGACCAAGGATGGCAAGGCGCCTGATGGTTCGGATCCGGCATCGTCTTTAGGTAGTGATGAAGTTCTGTACGCTGTTGATGGAGCGTCTTTCGCTGCAAAGAATGCTTTGTGAATTCTCGTTCTTCTCTTTGTTCCCGTCCTTTTGAAAAGACCTTCAGGTAAAGCTAACAAAGTTCATGCTCACTTATACATTTGAACATAGGATCGCAGCACTCTCTGGGGTCTCTGTCGGCATTGTCGCCCCTGAATCATCTTCCTTAGTTTCTGGTATTTCTTTCGCGTTCGACACTGCTGCCAATAACCCTCTTTCTTCAAAGGCCATTCGATCTGAGGCTGTTGCTTTACATGTCAATGTCGGTCATGGGACATCTTCCTCTATTTCCAAGTCTGTCTTTTCGTCTTTCGTTCTTTTGCGGTTCTTGACGCGCTTTTGAGAATCCTAACAATTGCTTCGCTCGTTTCAAACTCTAAGTCAAATTGGACAGCTTCGCAAGCTTCTTTCAGGCAAGACTCCCGATGCTGAGGGCTGGTGGAAGAAAGCGAGCAGAGGAGAAATCCCGTTGGTTGTCGCTAGTGATAAGGCAGATATCATTGCTCGGCTTATTCAGCTCAAGGAGAGCATCCGGCAGGAGACCGGAGATTCAATCAATCTTGTTATTCACGGTGGTATCGAGGCTCATCTGGTTTGTTCTCGTTCTCCGTTCAATACCTTTCTGGTGTAAAGTGTTGCGTTGTTGAATCAGCTTAATAATGAGATAACGAACATACGACCCCTGTGATCTTGGACAATACAGCTCGCGACCGAACTGGCAGAAGCCAATGTGGGTGTTCTCCTCGCGCCTGCCAGGTCATTCCCTGCAGGGTGGGACCAACGACGAATTGTAGCCGGACCGCCTATCACCGCCTCCACCCCTATTGATGTGTTGATGAATGCTGGTGTCGTGAGTGCTTTCCGGCCGTGTCTGTTGTTTACATATTTCACCTGCTGATTTCTACCGACGTTATGCATCGTTCCGCTAGACGGTCGGATTGGCGATCGTCGAGAGTTGGGAAGCGAGGAACACAAGGTTCGAAGCAGCCTGGGCTCTTCTTGCTTCGTCCTCGCTCACCAAACAGTCAGCTCTTGAGCTCGTTACCACAAACATCGAAAAGCTCTTTGGGCTCGATACTTCCTCTGCGATTAGAGCGGAAGATTGGTTCGCTGTCGTATGTTTTCTTTCTTTTTGTCTTCGTCTCCCCAAATTTCTTGGCCATTCCGGACAAGGACTTCGCCTTGCCAAGCCACAAAGCACCGAGATCTGACCTTTTCTACTTATGTTTGGACTGAAACCGAAAATGAAAACAGGAGGGAGATTTCTTCGGTTTCGAAGGAAAAGTCGTAGCCAGGGGAGCATGAAGCGTTCAAGGAACGTGATTAGTCGCTCCTTTTGATCTCTACAAGACTACAAAGCCTTCGTCTTGTGTGATGGACAGCTTCTATTTTATTCTTTCTCGCTTCTCAAGGCTCTCCACTTTTGTCTACATCGGTGGGTGTCAGTTTTGTGTATTTGTCATCTGATGTCGATTTGGGTCGAGATGTATCGATATCAATGAATAAGTTAAAGATTTCTATCAAAGTGCAGCTCAGAGAGAAGGTTGACAAACTTCATGGCATTTGGCGAGAAGTGTTTTTTTTTCTCTCTCAAACCATGTCAAGAGAGAGAGCACATATAATTCAAACCCCTACAAGCGATTGCTCTTCAATCAGAACAACCAGAGAAAAGAGGACGAGGAGAGCAAAAGGTTCAATCAAGAATGATAACACACATCGATATTTATCTCTAAACAATGCTCTCTAACTCTCTGGCGTAACCCAGCGCCTCGTCGATCAAATCCTTCACTCCTTCACCCTGCCCATGTGCATCAGACGTAGCAGCTGGGAAGTAAATCGTCGAGCTTGAAGGGGAAAGCGTCCATCCTCGTCTTTGAGCAAATGCGGTGACCTCAGACGGTGATTTGAAGAAGAGGAGTTGCTGAGCAGAAGAAATAGGAAGGGATTTGTAAGATGATAGGAAAGACAACGAGATCTCATTCCTAAATGGAATAAGACCCGAAGAAAATTGAATTGTTGTTTTCACACGCAGAGATGAACAAAGTCAGCCTCAAGAGTACGGCTGAAAACATTGATACTAGTGAAGATTCAGTCCATACCTGATAGAGTCGACTAGGCCATCTGCCAAAACAGCCAACCCTCCACCATCCTTACTATCAACAGCAATTCCGGCTGCAACCTTTTCCTTTTCAATTAGACTCGCAGCCATTCTCCACACCTTGTTGTAGCTACCCTCCATAAGCCCTCGCTCGAGCTCGATCACCTCCTTGACATCTGGCTCAGCCTGGAGTGCCGGAGGAATGGTCTCAAGTAGAATATGGAATGCCGAGGTTCGGGATGAAGAGAGAAGGGCGAGAAGTTGAAGAGCGAGTAGCGAGGCACGGTGTGGCGACGGAGGAAGGGTTCTGTTGGATGATAGGGAGTTTGGGAAGCAATTATCGAAAGAGCAAACGAGGTGATACAAACGATGAGATGACGGAGCTTATCTACTTGAAAGTGGAATGAAAGGTTCTCACGAAAAGTAAAATGCATCCAACTGAGCAAGATATCGCTCAAACGCCGGAAGCTTTCCTGTTCTGATGGAGTGGAACGCTCCGATCTCCAAAACAGAGCCTTTGAAGGGAAAAGAACAGAGAAAGACTATCGTTTAGTTGTTGACAGAGATGTCAGAATTTGCATAGCAAAACTCACGAGCAGTGATGAGGTCCTCTTCAGAGTGATTTGATCCAGAAGGAAAAAGCAGTTGATGTTGAACAAGTTGAATCTGGGTTGAACAAAGGTGTAGGTGATCATGTCAGCTTATGGTCGATAGGTACGACGAAAGAAGGGGAAGAGAGGGCCAACCTTTAGCGGAGCAAGCTGCTGTCCAACGGATATGAGATCATTTGCATCAAATGAAGTCTTGAGTGTGTTAAAAGATGACTGGAGGGACATAATGGATTGTGTTGTGGGTTGTGAGAGAGGAGAAAGATGAGATGGTCAAAGAATGATGGATTAGGGGAACAAGTTTAGATGGAAGAAGGTGATAATGTGCCAAAGTTCCACGACATCAGCCAAACCTCCACCAAAACGGCCATCAACCTCAAACGACCATCAACCTACCATCTCTTTCTCTTTACTTCATACTTCTATCCCGCACACACACACATCTCTAAATCTTTCAATAAAACTTAATAATCATGGAGATTGGACGTGCAGGTATCGACAGGCTCAAGAAGGGAGAGATCAACCTTGGTGTTCGTTTGATTCTTTCCCTGCTTTTCTGATCAAGATCTTTCCTCTTGGGAGCTATGGGCTCACATTCAATTGATTATATCATAGACCTCCATCATGGCCGTTCAGTTCAACGGAGGAGTTGTCATCGGAGCTGATTCTAGGACAACCTCTGGGTGGGTTGCTACTCTCCTTTTTATCTTTGGAATATATTTGTATTCTACAGAGAAGAAAGGTCAATCTTTAATTCCATGTTGATACCAAAGCTGACGCATCTGATCTTGTCTACCAAATAGATCTTATATCGCTAATCGAGTGACAGACAAGTTGACACATATCCATGACCGAGTCTACTGCTGTCGGTCAGGATCGGCCGCTGACACCCAGGTATGCTTTCCATCTTTAGTATACTGTTCCTTCGTCAAGAGTCCTGATGGTCTGATTCTCCATCTTGATCCTCGTAACAAAGGCTGTGGCAGATATCGTTCACTATCAACTTCAAATGTTTGCTGCCTCGAGTGGCGCTCCCCCCTCTGTTCATACCGCTGCTTCCATCTTCCAGAAACTTTGTTACGAGAACAAGGACAACTTGAGTGCAGGTATCATCGTGGCTGGGTATGTTTTGTTTGCATCTGCCATCCCCATGTATCTATGCCCCTTTGAGGTCAACGTCGATAGATGATTATATGAACTAACACCACTTTCATACTCTCTTGCTCATCCAGATGGGATGCTGAGAATGGACCATCGGTATACAACATTCCTCTCGGTGGAGGCCTCTTCCGACAGCCATGGGCAATCGGAGGATCGGGTTCGACCTACATCTATGGATATTGCGATGCAACCTACCAAGAGGGCTGGGGAGAAGAGGAGACCGTGCAATTCGTTCGAAATGGTTTGTCCTGATCTACCTTGGTATTCGAAGCACGACAGTTAGAGGCTTATAGCGAACATCTGTTTGATTTATGTCTGATCTTTTAAATAATAGCACTTTCATTGGCGATGTCTCGGGATGGATCTTCTGGAGGAGTTATCCGTATGGCGGTCATCACTCCCGGTGGTGTCGAGAGGAAATTCTATGCTGGCGATGATATCCCTCGGTGTGTATTGTTCTTTCTTTTCGTGTTTCTTCGTGACGTTTGCCAACCAACTAACTCTAAATTGTTTATTTATCCATTTGTCGCTATTAAGTTTCTGGGAGGGAAAGGAGATCTTGAAGGACACCGTACCGGGTAGAGACGTTGCCTCGGTGAGATCGTAGATAGAGCCAGATTGAAATTAGCCTTGTTTTTTCTCTGTCAAGGCCAGATACTTTAGTATCGCTATGGAAAGAAGATGGACACGCTTTCAATGTAATGTCATGTATTAGCTCATTAGTCAGTAAATTTCAAAGCGAGAAAGATGTTTGGTTTGTGTCTTTGCGAAACCATGAACAGGTGATGATTACTTGACTGATGAGCGTGAATGATCGTTGTGAACAATTGTAAGCAGAAGCGAGAGCATGAACGTCAAGGCAATTCAAACACGGATAAACTGAAATTGATCATGTATTTTGAGATAGTATCTAAGTTGAGAAAACGAAAATAAGAGAATACAAGAATTGTCACTCGCATTAGGTGATCCTGTTATCCTGGGCAGCAGCTCCATGTCTGGAAATAGGCCTCCTTCAAGATTGTTTTACATGCAGGTGAAATACCCTTCCCCCCGAAAGGAATCGATCCCACCCGACAAACGGCCAAGACTTCTTCAATCATAAGACCCGCACATCACTCAATTAAGAATGGAGGCAGTTCAAATAAAAGCAGAAACCTCGTTCGCTCAGGTAGGCACCCTTCCGGGGGGGTTGGGGGCTATTTGTCTAGTCTGGATGTCTGGACCTCCCTCTATCTTGGACCCTAAGGGGCAAGGAGGGAAGGAATTTAAGTCCGACCTTGAGAAAGAAAAAAGAAGAGAGAAGAGAAAATTCGGTTCGGACAAGTTTAAATAGGGTGAAGGACAAAAAATGGTCACGTGGCTTTGATGTAACCCCATCACATTGAGTGGCAGTGCTTGCGTGATCACGTGATGCTGATAACACCCATCATCCCAGGCATTCTCGAGACTATTCAATATCTTTCTATTCATCTTGCTCCGACCACAAGGCATACTTACTTCTCAACATCCATCAGCTATGAGTCGTCAACCGATAGGAGAAGTTATCCAGGAGGTGAGCTTTCTGATAGTCTCTTTTGCTTTGCTTCGCATGTGTCTTTTTCATGTCAAGAGACATTCTTGTTCTTTCGACTGACGTATACTTTTGGCTCTTTTTTCCTTCTCAATTCTTTGATGGCTTTGTGACGTTGATATTCACCCTGTTGTTTCGATCGGCATGTCTCGTGGCTCTCCTGGTATAATAACTCAATGCATATAAGTTTGCCGATGGAGGAAACTACATCAAAAACAAGCTCGACTCGGCCGCCAGGGAGCTCTTGAATGCGGAGTATGCGAAACAAGAGTCAGTGAAGAAGGAAAAGGCAGCTGGATCGGCAACGGCAGTTGATGAAAAGGATGTTGCTTTCATTGTTCGTTTTCTTTGCTTTTCTCTTTTGTTACCTGGCATATAGAGCCGAGATACTAAACATGAAATGGCTTGGTCTGTTTGCCATGTTTTATCTAGGTCACCGAGTTTGACATCACCCGGCCTCAAGCTGAAGAGAGCCTGCGTAACTCAAATGGAGATCTCACCAAAGCACTAGAGAAGTTGGTGGCCTTGCCTTCAAAAAAAAAGAAGAAGAAGAAGAAAAGAGTACTATTTGTTGTACTCTCTCCCTCTTCCCTTTCTTTTCCACCCCTTCAAAAACAAAATCTAGACGAACACATCTCAAAAGATGATTTATATAAACAATGCACTATTTTCACTCTGAAACAAACATGAAAAACGTTTCTTTGATTGCTCACGTGTCGCTTTCTAAATATGTCACGCTGAATGTTTCTCCTAGGAACCACTATTCTGTCAAGAAGACAACCATAGCGTTTGTTTTTGTCTTTTGATTCCATCATCGGCTTCTCGGATAAACCCACTCAACTAAGGCACCCTCCTGCGCTCCACCCCCTCCACCCCTAGCTCTTCTATCCTTCTCCTTCAAACTCATCGAACCAGCCAAGACTTCTCTCTGTTTGACAACTCTACCATACTTGGCAATCAACCTATCAAGAGATTTACCATCAGGTGCTAAGTCTCGGATGAACGGTTTGAGATCGGTCAATCGCCATTGAGGTCGAGTAGAAAAGAGTTCTTGGAACCGCTTAACAGGAACGGAAGAAAGCGAGGTATAGGCGAACGGAAGTAATGTGGGTTGAGGACGAAGTGCGGTAGGTGGGTTGGTTAGATAGTTTCCCTTTGAAAGTCGCGTTGTTCAGTTCCCAGATGAAGCGATACGATAGTGAAAGGGTCAGTAGGGGTAACGAGATAAGACAAGGAATCATGGAAAAAAAGGAAAAAATCACCTCGAGAGAAGCTAAGACTATATGCGCGCTAAACATATCTCCTACGCTTTCAGCCCAATTGGACATGAAGTCCTCTAAAGGAATCCCGACGTCCGCCTGTTGGAGAAAACTTTCATCAGCATTGACTTCCGATTTAAGGGAAATTGCACGAAAGAAAATTTGAATGAATCTTATCAACTTACTTCTAATCCCAAGAGTAGTCCCCTCCCAACTTCTCTGACGATCCCTTTTACATCATCCAACACCCAGTCCGCCTCTCTGTCGACCCTTCCAAACAAGTTCATCACAGCTTCACCCAGTTCTGGTACGACACCTCGTTTTTTCAAGTCAGGAGCGATGAGCGCGAAAGGAGCAGAGAGTGGAGGTTCGTTTGAAGAGTGAATCACAAGGAGGGACAGAAGAAGGGAAAGGAGGTGACAAAGCCGAGTAGGCGGTAGGGGGAGGAGTTTGCCTGAAAAATATGAAATAGGGATAAGAGACCGGAAAAAAAAGTATGTTTTGGTCCGGCTCGCTCCACTTTGATCTAAATCCTGTTAGAATAGCAAGAGTATGACGAACCATCTAGCTCAATCACATTTCGATCCTTGAGACCCTGATCAAGCTCAGCATCTGACGCCTGAACGATTGACCGAAGGTGCGCTAACGTATATCTTGTCCGTTTTCTCTTTATTTGGTATTAAACATCAACAAAGAATCAAGCTTTAGAATTGACCAGATCGTATTTGAAGCACCAAAGGATCAGAACTGACTGGTCTCTCTCCATCTTCCTCTTCGTCCTCATCCGTATCATCTATGCTACTCTCTTCTCCATTTCCTGACCGTCTTTGACGGTCCTTCAGTCCGCCCCATTCTTGACCTCTTAGGACATCCTCAATCCGGCCCAGTCGTGGTACACAGCTCGTTAATTCCATCATCTCATGCAACGTCTCCCGATAAATCAGGTTTTCTTCTAGCCCCTCAGTTGAATCTGATGTTGAACCCATCCCTTCTCTCACGTCTTTTGATGATACCGAAACTTTTCCAAAGACATCTTCTGCTCCTGACTCTGCTATGCGTTCTCTTTCTATTGAAGAGGAGGAGGGTAAGGAGAGAAGGACGAGCTCGTTCGAGATCTGAACAGTCCGAATGGAATATGTCGAGTTCGGTGTGCACAGAACGGCTTCGTCAGATGGCCTTCCTTTGATAGTCAGCCTGTTTTGGTATATAAGTTTCAATTCGTTCGTCCGAGCAGAAGAAGGAGAGAGGTAGTTCCCCAGCGGAAACAACAAAGTGTATGACGTCAAATCGAGCTCTTGAAACATTAGGAACGAAGAGAAAGAAAAGAAGAGCAAAATAGAAGAGGGCAACATGAGACATAAGGACAAGAACGAACGAAAGTGGGTTTGATTCTGATCCTTGTTCGATCAACTTCATGATCTCTGATGGAAGTTCCATCAATATATGGTCTGAACTTGAGCTTGTTCCACCCCCTACTCCTACCCCGGTTTGACCCGGTCTGGATGATTGATCGTTAGGTGATTGGGGTGGAAAAAATATTGGGATTGTGTTGGGTGCCATGATCTTGGGAGTGGTGATCGGATACTGAGGCGGATAGGTCAGGTCAACTCAAGTTCAGTTGTCTGCTAAAGATGTCTGTTCCGCAAGGAAATCAACTCGACAAGACGCGTCGCTCTCATTTAGGTATTCAACCTGACGTGCCTCGCGACGCGTCTTCGCTCTCTTTATAAATCTCTCTTTTGAACCGTATAAGACAACAAAATCTTCGTATTTACACATACACAGTACAACTAATCAGACTACAAGATTTAAAACAACAATATCACGAAGATAGAAGGAGCAGAAACAAAAAGTTTCGAACAACAGAGAGCTTTAAGCATCGTCATCTTCGACATCACTCTCCGAGGCTAGGTTTTTCCATTCAAAATATACCGAGTCAACTTTTGTGGTTGATGTCTCTGAGCAAAAGAAAAGAGTCAAAAGAACGAACCTATCTTTGGGTCTAACCGCTTCTCGGGCCGGACACGTTCTTTTCCTTTGTTCATCGAAGCCCGTCTGGCAGGATTGGTCGGGAAAAGGATTTGATTAGAAAGACTCTTCTCTGGTTTGGCACCCTATCGAAAATTGTGGAAAGAGGAATGATTGATTCATCAGCGCATTCAATGAAAGAGGAAGAACGATCATTTTTCGATCTGGACAGAGATACGAACAATGCTATAGCCACCCTTGGCTCCCAAAGCGGATTGGCACCAGTAAGTCAACGCCTGAAGTACCGAAGGGTCGTCTGACGAAGCAGAGATTACAGGGCTAACGAGGATATGTGAGTAAGTATTAGCACTTTGAGTACCATCTCAGAAACAAGAGACAGACTTACGATACGGTAGCGAACGTATGATCCTCGTTAAAGACTCCGAAAGCCCAGTTCTGAACGATACCCAGCCATGTTTTTAATTTCTGTCAAAAGAGAAGAAGCGCGCGAATTTTTTTTAAATAAGGACCTACATTGTAGTTTGTAAGAACAAAGTACTTGAGTCCGAGACGCTTCGTACCAAGACTCTGTCTAGACCAGAGCCAAGATGCCTTTGATTTTGGATTATACCGATCTAATGAAAGGCGCCACGAGAGTTAGATCTTTTCTGGAGTCAACATTCTGGCATACTCATAGCCATTCTATCTTACAAGTTCCCTATAATGGAAAAAGCGCACAGAAGTAGATAAGCAAAATTCAATCTCGGAAAACAAGAGACGGCCGGCTTTAACTCACGGTGACGCTAAACTCATCGAAATCTTCCTGCTCGAATGGGATCGTCAACGCTCGGACAACAAGAGCAGGCTTGTCTGCTTGACTATTGACCAAGATAAACTCCTACGCGAAAAAGTTCAACAAACAGAAGTTCAGCTTTGGAGGGCATGAGCGCATGAATGCATCGTAACTCAAGACGAACCGTTTCTCCCATAGGGGACTTTCCGTACTTCCACGCGACGCTATCCTTGAGCCCAGAAACCGTGCCGACCTCGGCACCGTCGATCTTTACCTCACCAAGCTCTTCTAGTGGGTGGGCATCTTCCTCGAGGCTGGAAGATACCTTGGTCGATGCCTTTGGATCGTTCGACAGGTTCCATGCAGAAATCGCGGCGACGACGGCGTCGAGAGGGAGCGCTTTCAGTGCCTTCAACAGATTCGCATCCGGAGACAGGGACATCGTTCGTGACAATGATTGAAGATGAGGGAAAAGGTGACCAGGGTGAGTAGGCAGTGATTTAGCTGGAACCTGCTCTTTGAAGTCTGAAGTTGGGACAACAAACAAGATCATTTAATCAAGTCAAGCTGACTGTTGAGCTTAAAAATGAGCAGAAGAGAGGATGGCATGGAGATGGAGCGGAGCATACATTTGCCTACTACCTCGTTAAAGTCATCTATTTTGGCCAATGACTGAAGGAACCCCTCTGGCCAGTCGGGTCGAGGAGCTTTTCCGCCTGTGTGCCAAATGGAGAGGAAGTAGATGGATATCAGTAGGCAGGAGTTGAATGAAGACGCTACGTAAGGAAAGACTAACCAACTCCAAGAGGAGGGGAACCTTGTAGGGTTGGAAGTGGGCAAGCTAACAAGGGCAGAAAGATAATTTGAAGAGATGAACTCGGTTATTTCCTTGCAACAAAAGAGCAAAGAAGCCAGGATAGGCAAACTTCAAAAGAAACATGCCTAGGTAAGATGAAAGAACAAAGTTCGGCTGAGGCATGATGAATCTATCGAACAAGAAGTAGTAATGGCAATGGTCGTTAAAGAACAGAAAGAGAACCTAGGTGGATATAGCATCTTTATAAAGTAGAAGAAAGCCTTTTTCTCTGTTTGTTCCTCATTCGATGCTTTCATTGCGCTCGCTCATTCGGACAATAGGTAACATGAGCAGGATGGTGGGATTTTGACCCGGAAATCCGCGTGACGTTAGTGACTTCGGGTCAACTCGGCTATCTCGGAGGAACGTTTCCAACGTGCCACTCCGTACTCTCAATATATCCGCGTATATTCTCTGTTCGGCATTATAGATGTATACGGAGTAGAAGTACCTATGAGATAGTTCCATTCTATCGGTGAACTAAAGTATCTTGACGTTGACGAGAAACGATATCTTGCTGGGAAAAGGATCAAGGACATAGTTGATACTATCATTCGTTGATTGGCCTTCACTCTAATATCAAGTGAAGATATTCTCCAGAAGAATACTTTTGAATCTGTCCAACCTTCAAACTGCCGACATTCATCCATTCATCCTTGGACATCCTGTCTTTGAAACCCAACATCATGTTCTATGTATATAGGAAGAAGCGTTTGATGTAGATCATAAAACACTAACGAGCACAAAATGAGTTAGGGTTATAACCACCGGCAATGACGTGTTAACCTGACACGTGACGTGACGCGTGGCAACGCGTCCAAACGCGTCCGATCGTATGCTGACCAGGTCGTAAATGAAACTAATCATCGATCCCTCTTTTAACCATCCATTCTTCAGAAGAGCCTTCATTTCTTGAGCTTTCTTTCTCTGCTCTTTACTCTCTCTACTTTTTTGTTTTTGTTTTTGTACTGGTCAGCTGATAGCCTCTCCTCATATCTCTGGTTCTCTAAATCACCTATGGAACATCACCCATCCCTGGATTCGGTCGACGCGTCGCTTCAGGTCGATCGGATCACTCCCTCTGGTTCCTCCCCTTCCGGTAGTCTCCCTGATCTCCTTATGGACATTGACTCGCCTGCACTTACAGAAGGCGATCAAGATGTGTTAGACCAGAAGGTCATCAAGGAGTCTTCTTCTTCTTTGGATCCTGAAAACATAGAGAACGTTTCTTCTGAAACTGCAGCTATCGCCTCTACCACTGAGAATACTCTCTCATCCAGTCTGTCTTCATCGGCACCATATCCGTTATCGAATCAGTTTATCTCGCTAGTTCCCAGAGGATTCACTGATATCACTCCTCGTACCCAGTCAAATACTCCCTCACCCTCATCTTCACGAACGCCGTCACTCACCCAGGTCTCTACCGTGCTTAACTCAGACACACCACCGAGACATCTCGAATATACCCCGTCTCCCGCTCCCGTTTCGCCATCGGCTCCAAAGGAAAATGTCAGTAGAGGTGTCCCTATGGAAAGTTCGGTGTTGAAAAGTCAGGAAGATTCAACACATAGAAAATCATCAACCCTCTCTCCACATTCACGCCCCAAACTGTTTTTTGAAGACTCTGACTCGGATCACGAGTCCAACCCTTCTGCGTCGCATCTAAATGGCACCGGACGACTCAACGGGTCTGCCTCCGCCTCAGTAGAACCCACCCAAACGGGCGAAACTTTTCAGTTAAATGACTCTCTTCTCACGTCCGCTGCCCATCCTCCAGTAGATCCTCCAGATGGGCTTTCTCTTACGTCTCAATCTGTCGCACCTTACTTGGCTGGCTCAAAAGCCAGACGATCTTCTCGGACACCTTCAGCACCCCCTCCTAACTCGAAGCTCGCTGGGTCTATCACCAAGGGGCTTTCTGGTAGACTCGGCTCTCTCGGAGTCGGTGAGACTTTAGATAGGAACAAGCAGCAGGCAGGGAGTGACTCAGACTCAGAAATCGAGTATATGTCTGGCCTGACGCCTGTAAAGAACGAGTCATGTACAGCCGATCGCAAAAAGCCGACAGAAGTCAAGCAAGAGAGGGAGATTCCCGGGAGTATCAAGAGAAAGTTAAGCTTTGTAGGAAATGATAAGCTTGATATTGGTACGTTGCTTATTCTCACGTAGTATACATTTCAAATCTTGAGATAAAGTTAATCATACTCGCTTCTCTTCCTGCAACCCTTACAGCCGACCCACAACCGACGGTGCTGCCTAAAGAAGGAGGCTATCTTGGGGAGTTTGTTGTAGAAGGGTATACTATGGTCAAAGGTTTTTTTCTTTCCTTCTTCGTTTCTTACCCTTGCATCTGCTCTCGTACTCATACACTGATCGTTTGTTCGTCTGCAATCTAACACATGCTCGATGGGATACAGGCAAAGGGTACTGCCAGCCGGGCTCGACCGTGTTTTTATCAAGGCTAGAGCCACAGGCAGAAAAGGCGAAACAAAAGCCTGCGAACGTTCCATCCACAGGAGCTCAGCGTTCCCTCAAGGACATGATGAAGGTTCGTTCATGTCTTTGCAAGCATTCGGTGTTCATCTAATATCTGAACGTTGGGTTTTATTTCTGTTTGCATACATTAATAGCCAAAGGCAGAGGTCAAAGACAACTCGAAAGCTCCGAAAGTCAAGCCTAACACAATCATTCGCTTGAAGAATGATCGAGGGTTTGGTTAGATTACAGTCATCTATAACTTTTATCCTTTCTTCTTGTCATTTGTCCTAACGTGCAATTATCTCTGGTCGTCTCCCGAAACTCTGCGCGCTCTATCCGCTATAAGAAATTGGTAAACTCCCCATAAAAACAACTTCCTGGCTCGCCCCTCTGTTGGATCTTCACCTACTCACTATTAAAGGAACTATCGTCCACTGCGACGTTCCTATCTCCCGAGTCGGAGATACCATCGTCCTAAGCCTTGATGTTTGGCTCAAACCGGAAGCATTCGTAGAGATTGATATCAAGCGCCCATCAGCGGCCGAAAAGATGGCGAATCCGGTTGACTCGAGTAGATCGGCATTCGGGGTGGAAGGACTCGCTACAGAGGAAGAAATTAGATTGGGAAAGAGAAAGGATGGATTGAAAGTCATGTTCCGTACGTTTTTTCTTGCTTTCTATTTTCGTTCTTCGTCTCTTACTCCTTGCCCCTTCTTTTGACGAATGCTTTGACTGTGGTTCCCGATCGAAACAGAAAAAATTGGCTTGCGACCTCGGAGATCATCTAGCATATCCACCAAAAAGCTAAAAGCCACAGCTATTCCCAAGCCTTTTTTCTCAGAAAAAGGCAAGACAAGAGAGCTTGCTCAGAGTCAACCTGGAAAGGGATTAACCGAGGACGAAGACGAAGCAGGAGATGAGATAGATGAGGATCAGCTAGATAGCATATATGCAAAGTATGTACATGTTTAACCACCAGTAGTTTTAGAAAAGTTGTCCAATTTCCCTTTGGTTTTGGTCTGGTTGGGGTGGGGTCAGAGCTCAACAGGACGATCGAGAGCTTGGTGAATTGGATCCAGCCAAAACGTTCACACTTACGCTCCGTAAGTCCTCAATCTGTCAAGGACATTCCTGTCTTGCATCCGATTTGGCCGTTTGAATTGTCGTATTTACACTCCGAGATCTCGTGGGGGGGGGGAACGGTTCAACACAACACAATTTGCAATAGGTCCTTATCAGAAACAAGCTTTAAAATGGATGGCCGATCTAGAACGAGGATTAAAGTCAAGTAGAGACTCTGCGCTTCATCCGCTCTGGCAGGAGTATGTGTACTTTCTTCTTTGCATCCTCTTCACAGGTCCTCTCTCGGCAGATCTTTACGAATCTTCCGCTTAATTTCTTCATTGGGGTTTGTGCATGTGTGTAGATACGCATTTGCTACAGAAAAGCAGGATTTTGGTTCGGGCGATATTGTTGATCTGGAACATTGGAGCGAACGTGAGAACCCCCTTTTGCATCTCTTTCCTTTCGGCTCCTTTGTCTGAATCTATTAATTTTATATTCATGAACAAACGAACAAATGTGTCTAGCCAACATGTTCTATTACAATCCGTACTCTGGCGAATTAAGCTTGAAGTTCCCAAGGGTCGACCAGGTCTGTCGGGGTGGTATTTTGGCCGATTCGATGGGAATGGGAAAGGTATGAAATTCATCGTACCGTGCTTCTTAGGATTTGTTCTGATCGTCTGGTTTCTTGGGGTTAAATACTCAATTGATTGTCTTTGCAGACGTTGTAAGTTCAATATCTGAATAAATATACCATCCAGTTCGAATCGTGCTGATCTCTTACGTTTGTATCTCAATTCTTTTCTTCTACCTTTATTGGACGTCAGAATGATGGCCTCTCTAATACATACTAACCGATACAGTGATATCGTCTCTTCAATATCAAAGGACGAAACGCCTCCTTCACCAACCGTCCCTCCGTCCACTCTCGCCCGTAGATCCCGTCGACGACTAATCTTTGACTCTTCCTTCCGCGTCAAGAAAGAGGCAGAGCCTGTCGATGATGAGGATGACCAGTCTTCTGGCCAGACAGATGAAAGCGCCGATGATACGGCTGAACAACAAAGACAGATGGAGGGGAAACCGTATGTGACCTTGGTGGTCTGTCCAGTCTCATTGATGAATCAGTGGCAGGACGAGCTGAAGAGGAGCGCAAAGAAGAAAACACTGAATACAATGGGTAGGTATCTCTTTATCAGTTTGATCAGTGTAGTTTTATCTTTCTCATCTTTGTTTTATATTGTCCTGTAGTTTACCATGGGAACGCTAGGGGTGTGGGGTTGGACGAGGCGCTCGATCCGGACAACCCGAGTAGGGTGGACGTCGTCATCACCTCCTATGGGTAAGTCAAACATCTTCGTTCTTAAACTTCACTGGTTATTATACTGTATTAATTAGGCTTATTGCTATGGTTTCGGTTCAAACTCCATGCTCATAGAGTACTTACTAGCGAGCATACAAAATGGATCGAGAGTCAAACGAAGAAAAAAGTTAAATCGTTCGAGACGGTCAGCTTATTTACATGTAAGTTCAATCCTTCACAATAAGATCAACGCGCTCTAGATGCTGACAACATACGTATTCGTGATATCTTGATTTCTTGAAACGTAGACGACTTCCTTCGGGTTATACTTGGTATGTATCTGTTTTCAACTCGTATCATTGATAGATAATATCGAGAGGAGACTAGAATGGGTTGCCCTTCTGTTATATCTTTCTTTCAGATGAAGCGCACCATATCAAGTCTCGTTCGACACATGCTGCCAAGGCATGCTATGCGATTGAAGCCGAAAGACGATGGTGTAAGTAGTCTCGGCAGTCTCACGCTTTATGAGGCGTTTTGCATGATACTGATTGCTTTTGGAGCGCGACTTACATTAGGTGTGACTGGTACACCAATCCAAAATCGATTGGAGGATCTTCATTCGCTACTGTGTTTTTTGCGCTTGGAACCTTGGGGAACATATTCATTCTTCCGCTCGTCAGTACCCCTTACCCTTTCTACCTTACCTGGATTTTCATTCGTCTTCGCAAAGCTGACATAGGCGACGAAACGATATAGGTTTATCACTGTGCCGTTCCAGAACAAGGTATATCAACCTTTTCCCTAAAGTGATCACCTTTTTCTACATTGCCTTTGATCATTTCTCACCTGTCTTGTTTTCATCTTGATGATTATCGTTCAGGACCCCTCCGCTATCGATGTTGTACAGTTCATTCTTCAATCCTGCCTTCTCCGCCGAGAGAAGGATATGCGGGACAAGGATGGAAAGTTCATTGTTGACCTTCCCGATAAGACGGTTCGTGCTCATATTCTAAACGTTTTGTAGAAAGTTATCACGATTTCAAAGAACCTGATAGGCGAATTTTTTGCAGGTGGAGCTCGCAGAACTTGAATTCAGTAATGTAGAGCGCAAGCTTTATGATGAGTTGTACCTGAAGACAAAGTCTAAGTTTAACGAGTATAGTCGTGCTGGTGCTGTCGGGAAGAACTACGGTCGAATCTTGTGAGTTCATATCACATTTACCCACTGAGTCTTTATTCGCCTTAGCCTGATTCAGAAACAAAATCTCGCTGCTACCTTCTCAAGCTCGATGTTGATGAAACTTCGTCAGGCAGCCCTTCATCCTCTCCTGGTCAAGAGTGACGGTACCGATGACGATACAGAAGATAATGCCGATGAAGATGTGGATAAATCCTCACAACTCAACATCAGGGAGTTGAGAGCCCAATTCGCTTCCGGAGGAAGCGACTTCAAGAGCCAAGCGTTCCAAACGTTTATGGCCAGCCTAAAAGCTGGGCAGCATGCAGAATGCCCAGTTTGCTTTGATGAGGTTCGTTCATGTCCTCTGCTATGTTCTTCTTTATCTTAGCAAGTTTCAAAACTTCTTTCGTCGCTAACGAGCATGGCATGGTAGATGGAAGAGCCTGCTTTGTTGCCTTGTGGGCATTCTGGATGCAAGACCTGTCTACTTGACTGTATACAATTACATTCGGACCAAGGAGAAGATGGTCTCTGTCCGGTCTGTCAGGAACCTGTCAAAGAAGATGATATCATGGAAGTGTGAGTCCATGCTATCTGCTTGAATCTGCTGTTCCGCTCTGCACAACACTCGTCGAATTGCCTGATTGTTTACTTTCATCTGCTCGCCTTTGATATGATGGTAATCTGAATTGTCACAGTCAACGGAGGTCTCGTACCAAGCTAGGTATGAAGACTGACGGGGACGCAGATTGGCAGCTCGTTAAGAACGACTTCAAGTCGTCTACCAAGATGGACGCCTTAATCAAGCGGCTCAAACAGATTAAAGAGAAAGACCCAAAGTTCAAAGCTTTAGTGTTCTCTCACTTTACTGTGCGTGTGTCGTTGATTCAGTGTTACATCATGGAAGATAAGCTAATTCCTCTTTTTATAAACCCATCGGTTTACTCCATTCAGTCGTTCTTGGATCTAATCGAGGCTATTCTTGAGCGATATGGGTTCCGGTTTCTCCGACTAGACGGATCGATGAATGTCGCCGCTCGACAAGTGGCCGTCAAGGAGTTCTCTCAACCTTCGAACGAGCCCATCATCTTCTGTTCGTTACTCTTCTTGATTGCTGACTTCTATGAGCCAATAAAGATCTTGATGTTGAAGGCCTTCTGAATTTTCTTTTTTATTCTCTTGATGACCAACACGTAGTGTTGAGCGTCAAAGCAGGAGGAGTAGGAATTAACCTGACATCAGCTAACTACGTTTTCAGTAAGTGTTCTTTTGATCCTTCTTCTCTCTAGCCTCACTCTGAACTGCGATTAATACATTCTTGTTTGTGTTTGATGAATAAAAAGTGATGGATTTATGGTGGAACTCATCAGTGGAATCGCAAGCGATCGACAGATGCCACCGAATAGGTCAAACCCGTCCGGTTCACGTCGTCAAGTTTATTATCTCACATACAATCGAAAACAGGTCCGTTCATCTTTTTTCTTACTCAAGATTTGTTGAGTCAATCAGTCCGTCTTACCAGACCAGGGAAATTCATCTTGTGTGTATGGGGGTGATTCATTTCGTTGGAATGGGGAGTAGGATCATCAAAATTCAAGACCGGAAAACTGCGATTGTGAACTCGAGTCTAGGAGGAAGCAATCAAGAGGGGACTGCGAACTTGGAGCTTATGTTCTCCGATTGATCTTGATTTCCTTTCTTACTTCGATCTTTTCTTTCATATTAATAACAGATAGTTAAATCTGTACTTTTCCAATATTGATTTATGTATCTATATGAAGTCTTGATCTTTATCGAGCAAGGAAAAAGATAAACATTCCATTATATCCAAACGATTAATTTTTTTTCTTTCTTTTTCTAACCGTTCATTGCATCCTCTTCGCTGATTTCCTCTCCTTCTGCCTCGACCACCACTGCGTCGGACCCAGAAGGAACCTCAACAGAAAGCGAGCCGGATCCAGCTTGCTCGACTGATTGTGCAGCTAGACCTTTAGTCCGAGCGGCTTGGTGAACTTCTCTTCGAGCCTGTTTCAACTCTCTGTTCTTGATCTCTATCTCTGCTTTTCTCTGCTAGGCAAAGAAAGAGGGCGAAGTTTTGTGGAGGGTTATAAAACAGACACGGACGAGATATGCCGTTAATCTGTGTTTCTCTAAGCACCTTCAAGAGAGAGGGAAGAAGGAACGCACCTTCTGGTTCTTGTCACCTTTAGCCTCTCCCTCTTCGGCTTTTGAATTTCTGGCTTTCCCAGCAGGACCCCAGTTAGGTCTCGGGTTCGTTTGGAACCTGACTAATTTGGCTTGAGAGATGTGTTTTGCGAGGTCGGGGTGTTTTGTAAAGTTGATGGTTGCACTGTGAATGGTTGTTATGGAGTTTATAGAAGATCAAGAAAATACACACATACACCCAAAGGGGGAGAGAAAAGGTTCAACAAGCTTATACAGAAGAAAAGAAGGAAAGAGAAGAGAGAAGGACAAACGTTGGCTCAACAGCCAACAACTTGGCGGCAGGTGAATTTGGCTTTATGTTCTCCATCTTTACAGGAGCCTTCTCTTTGATGAACGCTCTGTAGAGATCCAGAATAAAGCTCATCGGTGCCTACACATCCCTCGATATCCAACCGGGAATATAGTTAGCGAGAAAAATGTGATAAACTGGAACGAGAACAATAAAGGAAGGGCGTACGTTGGTTTTAAGCGCTCCGGACGCGGCATGAGTTCGAGAAACGTCGTATCCTGCGTGGAGGATAGCCGAACTGATGTTTTGGACCATTGAACGCACAAGAGATTAGATCGTTGAGTGAAAGCTCTATACTATGACGAAATGCACAGAACACAGGAAAGAAAACATATAAAGCGAAACGTACCCGATGTCACTGACAGAAGGCGAGGTGCAATGGAACATGCCTGAAAGGTAAGCAGGATCCAAGTAGAATGGAGCTTCCAATTCCTACATATTCCCCCCAAACCCATGATATACAACAATCAATCAACCATCCTCGACAGTTTTCTGAACTCAGGATTCCTAGAAGAAAACGAGTGAAAGATCATACCTCCTTGGCCATTGTAACCATTCCTTTCATTCGAGGAACCGTACTAAACTTGTCCTCGTTCGCGTACACGTGATCCAGAACTCTCTGGCAGAATGTCTTGTTATGGATTGGTCCGATCCAAAGAGGTCCTGCCACCTATTTGAGAGGTTGAAATTAGCAAGAACAATTAAGAAAACAAAAGTTTAGCTCCCATCCGGTTTGCAGTTCGATTGCGAAGGAGGAAGATAGGCGCAAGGAGAATTAAAGGGGACGAACATGGTGAGTTGCTCCACATTCACTACATCGAGGCTCTGTCGGCGGACCCTGGTGATTCTTGTACGCGTAGTTAGTTCCTCTACCATTTTCAGTCTCTACGACCCTACCGAAAGGTTGAATCGTGTGAGCTTGACATCCGGCGCAAACATAGACCGTCCCTGTCTTGCTGTTTTGTTAGATGATCAAAGGTCGACATTCAGAAAAAAAAATTGATAGGAAAATCATATGAGATGGAGACAGGGAATGATACGGACCTAAAGACTCGCTTGACCTCGGCTTGGGAGGAATACACTCTGAAAAAGACACGCATGTAAAAATCGATAGAAAGCGAAAGCTGAGGAACAATGTATCGGCCGTATCGAGCGGCAATACTTGAACATGTGTTGAGGAGCAATCGGACGGCCTGTAGAGGGAAGATGGCAAAATTTAGAAATTTGTTTCTGACAGAGTCGTCAAGAACGACGTACGATTTCGTGTGAGTAAACAGCCTTAGCAGAGACACCCCCATAGTTGGCATAACTAACGACGGAAGGAACGTCAAGAGAAAGATTAGCATCTAGCCAAGAAAAAATCACCATCAAACGAAAGAAAAGAAAACGAAGAGAAAAAGATTGTTCATACCATTTCTCAGGATAATTAGATCCGGCAGTGACAGCCATATCCGTACATGTCACACAGAGCAGCCCTTTCAAACGAAGAGATTGTTTTAAAAAGGAGAGCGCAACGGCATATCAGAGGATGCGTTCATACTAGCCAGGTTTGGTAAAATACACATACCTCCGTCAGCAGTTGCCTGGATGGCGCCGTCCAAGAAAGGGGCGGCAGTACCGTACGGATCTAGGTCTACACAGTCAACTTTGGACTTTCGATGATTGTACATCAACGCGCTATTGCAAGAAGGCATGAAATGGGAAATGTTTCAGAACCTCCAGCACGGGTGCATGCAATAGGAAGACAAGGAAAGAAATAATCTTACATGGCATCACCTTCGTTTACTCTAACTTTACCCTTCCAATTGTTCTTTTCTTGAGCCTCAACTTCTGTCTGGGTACCCGGCGTGGGTCCTTGGTCGGACGGGTCAAGATCGTTGTACGAAACATTGCGCTTCATGGCTTCAACTGCTGTCGGTGAGAAATCGTTTGCGATGACGTATCTTGAGATGCAAGTAACAAAAACAGAAAGATAGAGGAGAAAAAGAGAGAGAGAGAGAGAACCGTCAGTTGATTGACTCAATGTTTAAAGAGCGAGAAAAAGAAGCAGGACATACTTGACACCGGGAATTTCTTTGGCATATCGAATCGCTCGGAGACCAGTGGCCGAAAGAGCCTCAAGGATGACAAACTCTCGGTCCTGGTGATGAGATCAAACAAGAACATGAAGAACAATAGGGTTGGTTGGGTTAATGCGCGTGAGAGACAAGCGCTCACAGGGAAACGTACTTTATGTTGTCGCTGTCGAGGAAAAGTTGTAAAAGAATCGGAAAGAGCAGAAGAATTAGAGCCTGATATTCATATACTGAATACAGAGAGTAGTTAGGTCCAAGTTTGAGACACACCTTGGAAGGTTCCTCGACGGTAGTGGCAGCGACGGGCGTTTCAGACTTCTCAGTCTCAGCCTCAACCTTAGCAGCAAGGGTAGCAGCAGCAGAGGGCTTTCCTCTTTTCTTTCCCTTCCCCTTTCCTTTCGATTCCAGCTCCGCTCTGACCTCTTCCTTCCAGATCTTTCCCCAGGTAGAGATACAAGCAATAGAGAGATCTCTGTTGAATTGCTGTACTGGGTTGAGGAAAGCCGAATTGTCATCCGGAAGAAGGATAGTGGTCGATTGCTCAGTGTAAGGGGTCAAGCCGGCTGGAACAGGCTTGGCCGGGGTGATTTCCGGTGGAGGCAAAATTGGCTGAGCGGGAGAAGTATCGTCCGACATGGTTCTCTTATGAGTAGGGTATCTGGATAGAACAAATGAGTGGAGATGCTTAACGAAAGAGCTACAACGACGGACGGACGGTCGAGGTAGAAAGCCAAACGGTAGCATGTCTTTAGCAAAAAGGCGATCAGGAGAATCTGTTGTGCGGCGGATATTTGAATTTCAGAGAATTTGAGCCCGTTAGAAATCACGTGACCTACTTCAGTGGGTAGCTAGCCCATTCTCCGCAAGATCAACCCAGAGAGAGAGGGCAAGAACGAACAAGGAAGAAAAAGAAAGAACAAGAGAGAGACAAATATGGGGAGGTTGAGAGAAAAGACATTGGCGAGACAAACAGACAGAGAGATCTGCGCAAGGATGAAACGAGAGATTCAGGTAGATAGGTATATAGAAAGAAACCATGGCTTGACTGCTCTCTGCACGGTCAAGGGATGACTGCATGATATACACTCCTATGGACCCATATCAATCTGACGTCTTGATAGTAACACCTCTGCCTGTTTCGTTGTACATGCTACTACAGTAGAGAAAAGAGAGAATGAAATGATAGCAGCGCAAGAAATCGGAAAACAACAGATACTGAAAATGCAAGATGATTCTTCGCTTTATCTTTCTTTCTCTCTCTCTTCCTATCCTTGTTTATGTGATCATCTCTACTTGCCTTCTCTCTACTTGCCCTCTCTCTCGCCCTGTCTCTCTTCTCAGCCATCTCAACACGCTGAAACTACCAGAAAACCTCTGTTGACCGTTGCCGAGCGCCCATGCTGCCCAACTCGACCACGTGTCGACCGAGTAACACTATTTATCTCCACGGTGAGTCACCGTAACGGATCTCTTATCTATCGTAACCAATGCCGCATGCAGCCCCGAGATCACGTGCCTCCAGCCGGATGTCGCCGAAAAATCCAATATGCTGCTCATCCTTTTTTTTCTCTTCTTGCTCTTTTTATAGAGGTCTTGCTTTCGCCCTCCCATCATCATATCCTTTGAAAGAAGTCTTGATTCTTTCTTTGGTTCTTGTTCTTTAGTCTGGGTTTATACTCTTTATTAATTGTTGCTCCCGATGGACAAGCTTGGTTTCGAGAAGAACTGGGTGCAATCCGTCTTGTTTTTTACTCCAAACCCGCATAACGCTTCGATCAGCTCGGCCGTCGATGCTTTTTCTCAACCGTATGTCTTCTTCTTTCTTCTTTCAACCCTCGGTTTCCTCTGTCATCTTTTGGCCGTAGAAAACAACCTGGCTATGCTTTACCCAAGTCGTAGTCAATGTTTCTTTCTTTTCCAGAGCTTAATAGGAGAAATGGTGGACAGATGAAATTGTTTGCCGTCACAGACGATCAATTTACCATACGCGTACAAACCCACTTATCTGCGTGTTTTTCTCATTCACAATTCCTCCATCTCGTTTTCACTCAGTCCTCTTCAATCTCCTCGTTTTTGGGGCGACTCTCGGACAGTTCTTTCTCTCCTAGGGGCCCTTTCCGTCATTTCCCTCGTCCTTCAGTTTGTCATTCACCCAGCCATCGTCCATCTCTACCGTCAACGACGGGCCGGTAAATATCAACCCGTCTCTTCTGCGTCGTCCGAAACGATCGTTGCCGATCAAGACGAAACCACCGAGACCGATGGAACTTCCAAGCTCAAATTCGACCATGGTTTCATCGCCCGGAATGGAGGTTGGATGGTTCTTGCCTGGGGAGTCACCAGGTTCGCCGGCCTCATCCTCCTCGCTATTCTCTCTGTCATTGCCGGAGCAGCAGCCGACCGAAGGAGGGAGAGTGCCGTCGAGTTCACTCTCGCTGAGTTCTTTGTTAGTATTTTCATCTACTACACACACACACACATTTTCTCTCTCTCTCTCCTCTCACTCTTTGACTTACCTTGTGATCCACTAATCGTCTGTAAATGCTTTCTATCTACAGACTTACGTAGCTGTCCTGAGTGCCGGATCCATCGTGTACCGGCCTTCGATCTTCTCCACCCTGACCCGCACCCTGAAAGCTCACGTCGCCTGCTTGCTCTTAGTAGGCAAGTAAAAAGATGTTGTTCTGCATAACTCGGTCCGTATTCTGACCTATCGGCATCTTTTCTTTTTACAAACAGCCTTTGGGGTCTTTGCCGTTCGAGACATCTGGCCTATGCTTACTTTCACGATCGATTCGAAAGATAACCTGACTGTACTTATGTGGATTCGGCTAGCTGTGAGTTTAAATAAAATACTTTCTACATACCTACACATACATGTGCTGATGATATTTGCAATTCAACAGACTATCACCCTTCTTGCCATTTTTGCTCCTATCTTCACCCCTAGAACATTTGTTCCGCTGTCTCCATCAAACCCGACTCCACCTACACTCGAACAGACGTCCTCTATCTTTTCCGTCCTGTTCTTTGTCTTCCTCGATCCGATCATTTTCAAGACCTGGAAAGTACGTGCTCTTAAGGTTTATTGTCGACTCGTGCGCGTCCGCGTTCACATGACTGGTTTCGTTCCTCATTCGTACTTGATCCTTTTCTTCTCAGCTGCCCTCTTTGCCTTATGAAAGTCTTCCCAGGCTGGCCGACATCGATCAAGCTCAACACCTTCGAGGTCAAATGATGCATCTGCTCGATCCTGGATCCAAAGATCCTCGAGCTACCAAGGGTTATAGACATCTTGGTTGGCGAATCCTTCGTGCCTGGTGGAAAGAGGCTATCTACTGCGTCTTACTTGCCATCGCATTTACGATACTCGAGTTTGCCAGTCCTCTGGGTGTGAACAGATTGTTGAAATATCTCGAAACAGGAGGCGAAGGAGCCGTCGTCAAGCCTTGGGTTTGGATTGCTTGGATCGGACTAGGCCCTTGGCTTCAAGGGTGAGTGATTAATTGACTGACTGACCGATCGTTGTTATTCTGTTTTTCGAGCATTCGATTCTCAAGGCTGTTCTTCTTTCGTCTCCGTATTCTTCAGGTTTGCTTTCAACATTTTTATCTATATTTCGACCAGGTTCATGGTTCGATGCGAATCTATCCTTACTCAAGTCTTATTCGAACACTGTACGTGTCTCGATCGCTCTTTGATATCCAACCCTCGTCTTCTTCTCTACTTTACTCTAAATTCCTTGGTTTCTTACTGACGCACACATCAATTCTCAGCTCTTCGAATCCAACCTCGAGATGAGACCTCCGGAAAATCTAATGATGACGAGTCTTCCGAAAATGGAGAATCCACCGGAGACGCCAACAAAGGAGCAAACATCATTGGAAAGATCAACAACTTGATGTCCAACGACCTTGACTCGCTCATCAACGCTCGGATGATCTTCCTTGACTTTGTTTCTGCACCTTTGGGACTAATCATTTCTGCTTGGGGACTGTATAGTATCCTCGGTTGGAGTTCATTTGTCGGAATCGGTTTCCTAGGTGTGTATTTCTCTACCGTTTTGGACTTAGCGAACAATCAGATAGGCTGATTCGTCAGGGTGTTTGATCTTCGTACACGTACATAGTCTTGACTACGCCTGTCCCGGCCAAGCTTGCGATGCTTCAGCATGGAACTCAAAAACAGTACACTGATGCCTCGGATAATCGGGTTCAAAGAGTGACCGAAGCCATCAACAGGTGAGCCCCTATTTTTTTCTCCTTCTTTTCTCGCTATATCGTTCGTCATCTCATACCCAGATCGACTTGAAATAGCTTGCGAATCACCAAGATGTTTGGAATTGAGGAAAACGTCAAAGCTCAGATTCAAGAACTTCGATCGAAAGAACTCAAATTAAACAGAAAACGAAAGCTACTTAGTATGGGCATGTCTGTCTCGAACTACACTGTACGTTTCGTTCTTTCACTGATCAGAATTTCAAATCAATTCTGCCAACAATTTCCTAAAAACGACCTTCTCGCTCTTCATCTAGCTTCCTTTACTCGTCATGGTCGTCACATTTGCAGTTTTCACTGTGTTCCAACATGGGGATCTTAGTTCTTCTACCGTGTTCTCAGCTATCTCTGTGTTTGCTATCTTCAGTTCAAGCTTGACGACTTTCTTCCAGGTAATGACTCTTCTTTTCTTTTGCCTTGCCCCTCATTCAGAGTTTCCTCTTACAACTTTAATGGACTTTGATCATCAATATTCTTCAGATCTCCCGGTACATCGAGTCCAATGTCGCTCTTCAAAGAATGAACAAATTCCTTCACGAGACTGAGCTTATCGACAGGTATGCCAAGACTGACGAGTCCGAGGGTCAGGTTGAAGACCCAGACTATATCGGTTTCCACAACGCTTCGTTCGCTTGGTATGTCTTGTTCTTCTTATTCTCTTCTTCCTTTCGAGAGCTAACCTGTTTGTTCGCTATCTTATCTTCTTTTGGTGATGGTGATTGATCAAATGTTCCAGGCTGAAAAACGTCAAAGAAGGCGACAATGTCAGGAACTTCAAGTTGCATATTGATGATCTCAAATTCAAAAAAGGAAAGATCAATTTGGTTGCTGGAGCTGTTAGTTTTCATTCTATACATACTCAAACCCATTTTTCACCTAAACATCGCTGATTTCTTCATCCTTCTTGCTGGGGGGTTTTATTCAGACTGGAAGCGGAAAAACGTCGCTTCTGATGGCCTTGCTCGGAGAAATGCATTTCGAATCCAAACCTGGGTCCAGTTTCTCTCTCCCAAGAGCAGGAGGAGTCGCCTATGCAGATCAACAATCATGGTCTGTCCAACTTTCTACCATCAACTGTTCCAGGAGGACAAAGGCACTGACTCGACGTATTCTCTTTACTGGTGATGGGTTCACAACAATATGAAAACAGGCTCCAGAATCAAACCTTGAGGGAAAACATCCTGTTTGGATCGGAATACGATGAAGAACGATACAACAAGGTCGTCTATCAGTGTGCTCTCGAAAGAGACTTTAGTCTATTTGATGCTGGTGATCAGACTGAGGTTCGTTCTTTTTCTTCCTTTTCTGTCTTTCTTGTTTGGCTGATTTGGTTCAATTCGGTCTGATTTGTTTGCGTGTTGTTCATCAGGTTGGAGAGAAAGGTCTGACTTTGTCGGGAGGACAGAAAGCGCGTATCACTCTCGCCCGAGCTGTTTACGCCCGAGCCGAGATCCTACTTCTGTTCGTTTATTTCTCTTCGTTCCAAGCGGATTTTAAAATCACTTCGCTTCTCTTCCTAAATCTGATTTAAATTGATGTTACCTTCAAATAGTGATGATATTCTGAGCGCACTTGATGTACATACGTCAAAGTGGATCATTGAAAACTGTTTGGCTGGAGATGTTATTGCTGGAAGAACTGTAATTCTTGTGAGTTCCCTTCCTGTTCTTCAAATTTTTGTTATCATATTGATGGTCTTTATGTGTTATGTATCAATCAGGTCACTCATCATATCGGCATGGCTAGAGGCATCGCTGATTATCTGGTGTCCCTGTATGACGGAAGAGTCAAGGCTCAGGGATCAATCACGGAGACTTTGAAAGAAGACCCAAAACTCTTCGTCGAAGAAAAGGAGGACGAAGGTTCGCGTGCTTTAATTTTTCGTCCCCTTTTTTGTGTGACGCCTCAGTTCTAAGAATGATTTTCTACTTTATATATATATAGGCAATGAGAAAATCGCCGAGGAAGTCGTGGCTGTCGAGGGCGCTGTTGAGGGCGCTGTCGACGAAGAGCCTGCCAAGTCTGATGGAAAATTGGTCTTGGCCGAAGAAAAGGTAAGCTTACTTGTATTGTGATTCTTTACTGGATGGGTATTATGATATTCGTTTGTTGACGCTTTCGTTCGGTTATTCAGGCTGAAGGACATGTATCTCTCAAGGCCGTTGGATTGCTGATCAATTCTCTCGGTGGACCATTGTTCTGGGTGAGTTGACCCTCTAGAGTTCACATTTTCATTTGAGGTCTCCAACCAAGCCTAAGTTTTGTCTTTTCTGTCTTCTGACTTGGTTGCAAACATTGGATGTTCAGGTCGGTGTTTTGAGCAGTTTTACTCTCGATCAGGCTCTCACGCTCGGTCAGACTTGGTGGCTCGGACAGTGGTCGCAGCAGTACGATGTTAAGGCTCCTGAGGATGTGTCCATCTCATAGTAGGTTCATTATCATCGTCGCTCATATACTATTCAAGCTGCTAAGAATAACCAATCGACTATTTGATTGTGCCTCCGGACAGCTATCTCGGTCTCTACTGTCTCCTGGTGTTCTTTGGAACAATCGCTATGACTTCTGGTTACACTATCTGGCAGTTCGGTGCCGTCCGGTCAGGCATGCGTATTCATCATCAGCTTCTCAACAGTGTCTTCTCTGCTTCTCTTCGATGGCTGGACTCGACCCCTCAAGGTCGAATCGTTTCTCGATTCGTTCGAGACACTCGAACGATCGATGGAGAGTTTACAGAACTCACCAGTAGTGTGATCGACATGGGACTCTCTTTGGTGATCAAGTTGGCCGCTATTGCTTACATCGTTCCATACTTTTCGCTCTCTGCGTTGCTCGTCGCCTTGTTGGGTGGTTTCATTGCCGAGTTATGTAAGTCTCAATCTCAACATCTGATTGTTCGCTTTTCAAAAATAGAGATTCTCAAAGCTCACTTGTGTTCTCTACGAATGATTGAAAATACAGATATCCACTGTCAGATGTCTGTCAAGCGAGACGTTTCGAATAACAAGAGTCCTCTGTTCTCACATTGTCAGTTCTTCTCGCTGAAACTTGACCCATGAAGTTTGCGTTTACTGATGTTTTATTGGTTCGGTGTCATCTATAGTCGGTGATGCCCTTTCGGGGTTGATCAGTGTCCGGGCGTATGGTGCGGAGAGCAAAGTTCGAGCGGAAGCTCTTCGGCGAGTTGACAAGTATTCCAGAGCTACCGTTACTTTCTACAACTTGGTACGTCTTACCTCAATCAGATTTCTTTCTTAACAAGAAGTTTTCTTGGCGGTCAAGTTAACAAAACGTCTTTGTATGATTGTAGAACCGATGGTGCAACTGTCGATTCGATGTCCTTGCTGCAATCTTTTCGTGCTGTCTTGCCGCCTACCTCGTGTACGGACCAGGTGAACGAACCCCCTCCACCATCGGTTTCACCTTGGCTGTCTCTGTTCAATTCAGTTCAATGATCCTCTGGTTCGTCAGAATCTTCAACATGTTTGAGGTGTCTGGAAACTCGCTCGAACGAGTTCAGGATTACTTGGACATCGAGCATGAGGAGAAGAGCACGCCCCAGGGAGTTCCTCCTGCTTATTGGCCATCCTCTGGAGATATCTCGATAAACAATCTGACCGCTCGATACTCTCCCAATGGACCTATCGTGCTGGATCATATCAACCTTGAGATCAAAACTGGAGAGCGAGTCGGAGTATGTGCTGTCTGTTGGTCTCGAACCAGACGTCTTCACCCAGAGACTAACTCTTTCTCTGTCTTCTTGTCGTTTTGTTACAGGTCGTCGGTCGAACGGGAAGTGGAAAATCGACTTTGGCTTTAGCACTGCTAAGATTAATCCCAACTACCGGAGAGGTTCTGATTGACAACCGAGACTGCGCGACCACGAATCTGGATGCCCTTCGATCGAAAATAACTATCATCCCTCAAGATCCTACACTTTTCTCTGGCACGCTTCGACTCAATTTGGATCCATATGCAGAGCATGAGGTTTGTCCCCTTGACTAACCTTCTTTCGATCCTTTCTTCTTTTTTGCCGATTCGATGTTGATGAGAGTTCGTTTTCTTCATGTTTAGGACTCTGTTTTGTTGCAAGCTATGAAGTCCTCAGGATTGGCAGGCATGCCAGGCCAACCTTCGATGGATGGAACCAGTACCCCTGGAGGACATGCTATCACGCTTGATACCGAGATTGCCGTAAGTGTGCAGTCTTTAGATACATAGTTGGTACTTGTATCGAGTTCTCGTTTCTGATTCTTGAGCCTTTCCTTGTCTCGCTATCGCTCTCTCGCGTGTAGGCCGGTGGAGATAACTTGTCGCAAGGTCAAAAACAACTCGTTGCGCTCGCGGTAAGGTTTTCTTTCTCTGTAATCTCACGGCGTCATTTTCGATCTGCTTTCTTACCATGCACACATACACCCTTATGTTTGAATAGCGAGGCTTGGTTAGACGATCAAAGATCTTTTTGTTGGATGAGGCGACGGCCTCTGTCGATTTTGAGACTGGTGAGTTCGACCATCCTTCTCCCTCCTGCCCTTTTGATTCGTCACTTACCGATTATTTGTTTTCCTTGTCTGTTTAACTTTTAAATTTCGTTGCAGATACAATGATCCAAACGTCCATCCGAACCGAGCTTGATGGAGTGACGTTAATCACGATCGCTCATCGATTAAGATCCATCATGGACTATGATAAAATCCTTGTGCTCGCCGCTGGAAAAGTCGTACGTCGGGTCTCGTCTGTGTTTCCTTTGCCGGATTTTTTTTTCCTGTTCGGCTTCATAATCACAAAAGAGACATGATCCCAGACTAACAAGCGTCTATGTCTTTATACTTTGGTATCTGATGTTTGATAAAGCTCGAGTTTGATTCGCCCAAGAAGCTCTTGGAGAACCCGACCGGACATCTTTCTCAATTAGTCGATTCCTCGGCTGACGCAGAGGAACTCCGATCCATGGCTCAATAGATCAAGAAGCAAGTTTCTTTTTCCTCTCCTTGCTTCGTTCCCTTCTCTTTCTCCCTTCTTTATTAAAGCTTGGACATATATATATATATATATATACATATACACAAGAAGAAAAGGGTTTCTTCCACTGTTAGAAACTTCGTTTCTACTTCTTTACTCTCTTCTCTATTTAATCCTTTCTTTTTTTTTTCTTTTTTTTTATCGTTCTTTTTCCTCGAGGCAGAAGTTTGATTTACGCAGACGTTTATGTCAACCATATTTGCTTGTCTTGTTTGTTGTGTTTCTGTCTCCTCGATTAAGGAAAAAAACGGACATGATCGGAAGTACAACATGCTCGTAAGGAGAATGAACAGATAGACATTAAGAAGTGTTAGAGATACAGATGAAAGAGAAAGATAGAGTAGACGTGAGAGAAGAATAAAGAACAGAGGGAAACCTTCAAGATATGAATACAACGGAAACAACCACAGGAGAGGAAGAGAGAAAGAGGGAAAGAGAAGCAGATCCACTGGACTATGTAATCCATGAGAAAGAGATAAGGATTTATCCCTGCCAGGCATGCTTGGTCTGTTTCAATCCGTTTTTCGAATCAGACATCGCGCCGAACGATAATGAAGAGGTGAACAGAGGAAGAAGAGATGAGATTCAGTACAAGAAATGTTTTTTTGGGGGGGGATATGATGGATCGAGATATTCAATCGTTAGAATGGAAGAAGGCAGGAATAAAGACTTGGCACAGTATCGTTTTTGATAGAGTTGACCGAGATTGGTGAAGAAGAAAGAGAAGACGGTCGTGTTCAACAGATCAAGAATGGACGTACGTCACTCTTTGATCCGTCAACCTTGTACTGAGCGTATCGGGTGTTTCGATCATTGCGTCCTGGATAAAAGTAATAGGCCACCACACCGCTGTTCGGATAGATGCCAAAGCAGATCAAGATTAGATCATGATCAGGTCAAAACTATGAACGATTAGTCGAGTGTAAATTGAAGGACGAACAAGCCCGCTCCAAGGGTCAAATAAGTCATCATGTCTTTTCGAGAACGAATTAGACAACAAACAGATACATTGAAAAAGACATGAGATCATTAAACCACAAGAAAGAAGAGGATTCAAGATAGGAAAAAAAAAAAAAAAAACAGAGTGACGAACGACTCTTCTTGGGTTTGTTTCCCATTCCCATTCCGCCTTGCTGCAAAGGCATCGTTGCCATCGAGCGTTGGGAAAATTCTCCTATCACCCGATTGATTCCGGTCTAAACCAAGGAAGGTTGAGATAAGGTTACAATCAGCTGATCGCAAGCACGCAAGCACACATCCCACATGCTAGTGATGCCTATCTAAAAAAGATCTTGGGAAGTTCAGACCAAGCTTACAGATCGAAGGATAATCTTGGAAGATTGCATGGTGAGGATATCTTTGTTAATCAGTATAGAGATAAAGCAACGTGTAAGTGGTACAAAAAGAAAAAGAGAAGGAAGACAAAGTGAGCTTGCTCCCGTTTATAAAGCATTTGGTGCCATCGAGAACGGAAGCTAGAAAAGATGACGAAGAGCAAGTTGATCAGCTGGTCAATGATGTTGTAGACTGATGATCTCATGCACACGGGACCTGAAGAGATAAGATAACGATTTCACGTGTATGTTTGCTTGTGATAATTTGAGAGCAAGTAGAGAAAAAGCCATTAGAGAATAAAAACAGTACGGATACAGTCCTTGGAAACAAGGAGATTCTTTACAACTCCCTTGGGAAACGAAAAGCAAAGGAAACTAAAACTAGAACGCGTTCACGCAGCTCAGTGACCCAATCCAACGGCAGACTTGACTTTCTCGGCAAGGGAAGCCTTGTGGGCAGCATCATGCTCTCCTGTAGCCGCGACGTTGGCAGCATGTTCACCAGTGGTAGAGGTAGAGGTAGGAGTGGAGGTAGCCTCAACACCTTCAGTGGTTTTGGGAGCAGTAGAATGAGTGGCATCGAAGGGGTGACCCTCCTTGTCCCGGATCCATCGGACACCGTGCTCGTCAAAGGTGGTGTGAGCATCGTGCTCGCCGTGTTGAAGTCCAGCCCCGGAGCCGGTGTGAGAAGCATCCCTGTTTTCGAGCTTGTCCTCAGCTCGAGCAAGCTTGCTATCTTGAGCACCCTCAGTACCATGGTGGCCAGCTCCGGCCGCTCCGGCAGCACCGGCAGCACCAGCAGCTCCAGCAGCAGCTGCTTTAGCACCAGTAGATGATCCAGTGTGCTGAGAGCCTCGGTTTAAGGCTTCATCCTTAAGATTGGACTGAGTGTGGGTTCCCGACAAATCAGAGGCTCCAGTAACACCTTGGCTGCCGTGAGTTCCGTGAGTTCCCGACACGCCGGAGGCTCCAGTGACACCTTGGGCGCTATGAGTTCCGTGGGCCCCTGGCACGCCAGAGGCTCCAGCAACACCTCGGGTATCGTGAACGCCTTGGGTTCCCGACACGCCAGAAGCCCCAGTGATACCCTCAGTGCCGTGGGTGCCGTGGGTTCCGGAAAGACCATGAGAGTGAGTGCCTTTGATGCAAACAGAACGTTGGTTAGTAAGATCGTTCGACATCCAAATTGATAAACGTTGAAAATCACTTACCACCGGCGGCAACTCCAGCTCCGACTCCGGCCCCGACCCCGGCACCGATAGCGCCATCCTTCAAGTTGTGGGAGGTATGGGAGGTGTGGGAAGCATGGGAAGTTTGGCCGTAACCCAGCCCAGACGAAGCCCCGCTAACTTCTCCAATGGGAGGTCCGAGAGGCAATCCAGTTTCAAGGGGCAGGGCAGAACCGGTGTGCTGGTGAGGGTGATCACTGACAGAGCCAACCAAACCAGTCTGCCCGGGGACGCGGGAGTGCTCGTGGCTGTGGTGGCCAGCAGTTCCGGGAACTCCAGTAGCGGTGGAAGAGGTAGTGTGAGAAGAGTGGCCGGTAGCTCCAGGGACAGCTCCGGAAGTGGAGGAGGTAGTGTGAGAAGAGTGGCCAGTAGCTCCGGGGAGGGCTCCGGCAGCGGTGGATGAGTCAGTGTGAGAAGAGTGCCCAGTCTGGGAGGAAAGGGGGTTGACAGAAGATCCGGTGGTCGAGGATCCAGTGGCTGTAGAAGATGACCTGTTGTCAGCTATCCGGATGATGGATGAAACCCCGCAATTTCCAGAAAATAACAAGAATGAAACTGACTGGAAGGCAAATGCGATCCAGTTCGGGAATTAAGCGTGTTAGCAGCATCGGTACCGAGTCGCTTGTTCTCAGTGGTATCGCTAGCGTGGTGGGCTGGATGGTTGAAAGTAGGCCATTGAACGAGGTCAGCTTGAAATTTTATGTGATCTTTAGGTCTGAGAATCTATTACAAGAGGAGTTGAGATGATGGACTTACCACCCTGCTGGCTCAGTGTAGAAATTGGCTCCTTAGTCTGGGTTGAGTGAACAGCAGAGTTCACGTCGGAGCCAGCTTAAGTTGAAGCAGGTCAAACGAACAGAAAACCAATCAGGTCAGCTGTTCGGGTCTAATGTGGAACCAAAAGATGTATACGGCGCGAATGCGATAAGAGCGAGACTCACTCGTTCCAGTCGCGCCGGTTTGGGCGGTACTGGCATGACCGGATTTTCCGGTTAAAGACTCTTCGATGTTCTTTACAGCGTTCTTGAGAGGAGCAGACATAATGGATATAGAATGGGATAAGATGGGACGATGATAGAATGAGAAGATGAGATGGGAAGTGTGATGATGAAGATGAAGAAAAAGGAAGAAGAACAGAATCAAGATTGAGAGTCTCGACCGAGATCTTTTATAGAAGAAGAGAAAGAAAAATCCTGTCAATTCGGTCCCCACCTTTCTGTTCTCGCTCTTTCTTCCACCCTATAGCAGATCTATTCCCTCATCGCCTTTCTCTTTCAGTCTTCCATCTCTTTCTCTCGTGCGCTCTCTCCCGCCCACACGCCCGCACGCCCGCACGCCCGCCCGCACGTCATCGCTCCTAAAAATGTGTGGGCGGATGAAGCGAATGAGGTTTTCTGACGTCATCGCTTCGTTCGCTGGCCAGACTCGGCCACATACAGACAGTGAATGAGGAGTGAGGTCAATTATTCATATTACGTAAGTGATTTAGGTTAGTCACTGTTATCTGTAGAAACTCACGTGACTTTTTTCTCGCGTGGGCTCAGCCCAGTCATTTGGGTCGCTGCGCGTCTGCCTGCCTTGACGGAGATAGACTGAATTAGATATTGTTTCATGGTCGGTAACTATCCTAGCTGAGAGCCATACATAGACATCCTCTTCCTCCATCCTTTACTTGTTGTCATTGTATCTTGTTGTGTTCCAAACCTTTACTATCTCTCATTTAAGCATAATCGTATGCTTGCATTCATTCGTCCATTCTCTCTGCTTTTGCTTCTTGCAGCGCTGCCAAGCGTCACCGCGCAGAGCAGCCCAGAAGCACTTATCACCCAGTACGCGCTATCCGAGACCTATACATACGTTCAGCCGACATCAGAGCTCAGCTCAAGCAAAGCCGTAGAGTACATCAAACAGAACTGGTTCCTTAACAAGAATCATGTTCAGGCTGGAGAGGAATATATGGCATTTGTTGATGATCCGTTCGACAGCTCTGCCAACCAAACCGTCCTCCAGGTCTTCTACACTTCAGGCAGCTATGGAGGATCTGGCGAAGGAGGTGCCCAATTCTACGTATGTCAAGTCGTCACACTTTGTAATCCGTAGAAGCTACAAGTAATTGTGTCTGATCATTCTGGCTCTCTCTCTCTATTTCTCTTTGTTCGGTGTTCTTTCTTCCGTTGGGTCGCTGACTATAACCGATGGCTCCTTCAGTCCGAAACGCTAAACTCGACAAACTCTACCGGTCTGACATCCATGCTCCTCTCATACGATATCGCGTTCGACTCAGACTTTGCCTTCAACCAAGGAGGAAAGCTTCCCGGTCTAAGAGGTGGCTCCGGTGTTTACGGTTGCTCCGGAGGATCAGAATCAAACGGAACGACTTGTTTCTCCACCAGACTCATGTGGAGATCATCCGGAGAAGGCGAAGGTCTGTCTCGTTCTTTCTCAACCTTTTCCAGATTTTGTCATCAAGACATCTACTTATATTCCCCTTGCCCTTTTGACGCTTCTTTCTCTTCTCTCTCTCTCTCTCTCTCTCTTTCTCTTCCCCTTCACATTTACTCTT
Source organism: Phaffia tasmanica (assembly GCA_014825565.1). Taxonomy (NCBI): domain Eukaryota; kingdom Fungi; phylum Basidiomycota; class Tremellomycetes; order Cystofilobasidiales; family Mrakiaceae; genus Phaffia; species Phaffia tasmanica. The sequence goes on along the minus strand of MVAI01000050.1, from coordinate 21,235 downwards.
ACAATCTTGTTCTTTTTTTCTCGACTCTGTAGTCTATGCGTATATTCCTACGTCGGGATATGACCTGTGCACTTCTTCTGATGTGATCTGCAACAGCGACTACGGCACATCTCTCAGCCGGGGATCCTTCACCTTTAGCCGGGGCGGATGGAACAATGTTCAACTCTTCGTTCAGTACAATAACCCGGTCGATACTGCAAACGGAAAAGTCATTATGTTTGTGAATGTGCGTAGAAAATATTGTTGGATGCCCCGTCCCTCCTTATCAGCCATGACTGTCCTCGCAGGGGTTGTTTGCACTTCATTGCTCTCCTAATTCTCAACTATATCTTGGCAAAACCGCTGATTTTCTTTTCTTTAATTTTCTTCCTTTTAATATCTCCCTTGTCTTCATCAATCTCGTTTACTCAGGACACCCTCGTGCTCTCCCACACAGACCTGTTGATCCGATCATCAACCGACTTGAATTCCATCGGCGGTCTCTTCTTTAGTACATTTTTTGGAGGTTCTGACTCTTCCTACGCGTCCCCTCAGAATCAATCAACATACTATCGAAACTTTGCTCTCAAAGGATCAACCCTGTTGAGCGATGGTTCTGGCTCGACCGTCAAGTCTGATTCTCGTTCGAGAATCGCAGGAACAGCGAGCGGCTGGATCACCTTGACAGTCGCGATAGTCGCTCTCGTCTGCTCCTTTTTGTAAAAGAAAAGATACTAGATAAGGAGAGAAGATACATTCATGGACTCTCAGTTCTTGCGCCTTTCGTTTCTGATTTCGTATTTCTTCATTTCTTTTTTTTCTTTTTCGTTCCATTCCGTCTGCGTGTCTACTTAATTTCCTTGTCTTATCTTTGGTACTTGGCCCTTTGCCTGTCATATTCCTCTTCCTCCTTCTCCGTCTTCTTCTTCTTCTTCTTCTTCTTCTTCTTCTTCTTCTCCTGCGAAATGCATGTCTTGTGTTGAGACACCCTATACAGTATCCTATCTTGATGATGTCGACGTTTTTGCTCCCTCAGTGTCTTTGTTTTTGTTTATGTTCTTCTTTCTTTTGTTTTTCTCTCTTTCTCAAGGCTAACTTAGATATAACCGTGTGCCTTTAGAGGTGGCTCTCTCGATCTGTGTTCATCATCTTCCCTTGTTCCTTCACCTCAAAGAGACGACACTATTCATAGAGTAGATGAGCGTTCCATTTTTAGAATGATTATGTATCTATTCTCGGTTGAAGATAAACAAACAATATGGATAGTCAAAAAATAGCTCATCGAGTATTCGGCTGGATACTCGTCAGAACCTATTTACTCTCCTGGCCTTCTTCGCTGCCGCCTCGGAATCAATTGTCGAATCCTCGTTTTGGCTGTATCCGTCCAAAAGATCATCATAACCTGGCCCGTCACCCACTACGGAACCTTCGTCATCCGCATCCGTCGTGTTACTCACGATCGAAGTCGGCCGTGTCTGCTTTACCCTGACAGCCGGAGACTGTCTCAAGCTTGAGTTCTTAACTTGACCACCGGCACTACCTCCACCGCTGCCACCGATGGTGACATTACCGGTCGATGCCTTTCGCGGTCCTCTAGGTCCGCCTATGGGACTCGACCCGTTCGAGGACGTCGACCGCACTCGGTAGTGTTGGAAAGGCAGAGGTTGGTTGACCAAAGGCGAAGATGACGGGGTCATTGAAGTTGGCGAGGTCACAGTCGATACAGACGCGCCAAAGACGCTCGCAGGGCTAGACTGGGTTTGACCATCGGCCGAAGGGAGTTTGGTGGTGATGATACCTGGCCTGACGGCTGCCGTGCCAGCAGAAGTCGTTGCCTCTCCTTCCGATCCGATGGAAGACTTGGTCGAAGACGGGCCAACAGCTCGTTCGTGACGCATGTTCGCGGTAGGAGCAACCTCGGCCGAACTCAAATTGAGGGGTCGCCCCAGCCCGACAGGCATACCAGTCTCAAAAGAACCTCCGGTCGAATTGATCTCTGAAGAATCTCGAGGACGTTCCAACATGGAATCCTCAGTCTGGATAACGTTCGAAGGCGATTGACCGGGATCACCATCAACCAATGTCCAGCCTCGCTGGGATCCTTCACCAGAGCTCAACGTGCTCAATCTCGACGTTGAACGTGGTGCTGTCATCGAGTCTGAATCACTTTCTGCATAACTAGAAACGGAAGATCGAGCTTGACTGCCCAGCGCTCGACTCCTAGGCGATCGGGTTGGCGGTCTGGTGAAATGATCGTCCGACGACCCATTTGTTCCCATTCCGGATCCCGACCCCAATCCAGGTCCCGCCAACACGCTTGGTTTCTCTCGAAGCTTGATCCCAGACATCTGAGACTTTGCCGACGTTTTGAGGAACGATGTCTTTGGTTGCGAATAATCGCTCCCGACGGACCCGCTGAACGATCGTCTCGATCCGATCGGTATTCTAGATGATCCGCTTTCAGACTCCGATCCGTAAGGCGAGACTGGTTGTCGGGAAGCAAAGAAAGGCGGAGGAGATGATGAGCCTGAAGCCGAAAGTGTTGAAAACGTAGATGACGAGGATTCCGATTGGGATTGTCGAGACATGCCAACAGGGCTGTACCCATGTGGCGAGCCCGTTATAGACGGTCTAGCCGAAGAGGAAAGCAGAAGAGGCTTCTGAGCAGAATGAGAAACGGAAGGCGAAGAGACAGACGTTCGTTCCGGGGTGGCAATAGCAGGTGTCGAAAGCTTAGCAGCCAATCGATCTTGCAGACTCTTGTTCGGAGTAAGAACCTTGGTGGGTGTCGCAGCAAGCTGAGCTGAGAGTTCACTGGAGTAAGAAGCCGAAGGAGTGATCGAGCCGCTGAAGTTTGTTAAAGGCTTTTCGGAAAAGTCTGTAGGGTAAGAAACATTTGGAGAACTGGTATCAGGCTTACTCAGAGCAGTCAAAGGACTGTCTGAGACAGGAGAACTCGGAGGTTGAGAACTTCCCCAAAGCTTGGCAGTCCACGAAGACCGATTCGAAGTTTTCGGAGGGGGAGGCGGTGGGCGATCCAGCGTGTGTCCATCTTCAGGCACTGGCTCCAGACGTTGAGGCTTGTTGTAATCTTCCCACTTTGATAGAGCAGCGGCTGTAAGATTAGATGATCTCTTCGATAAAGCAGCAGCTGTATCGCTCTCTTTAAAAGCTTCGACCTTCTTAAGCATCAGGCTGTATCGGGATGACTGAGATGTGGTCGAAGTATCCAAGCCATCATTTGTAGCATCCCCTGTCGGACCCTCTTCGGGAACAGACGATATCGACAATGATGACCGATGAGAAGAACGGAACAACCTAGTAGCAAGGGAAGACACTGAAGACACCGATGCAGATCCAAGTGCGCCAAGAGTCTCATCTTCCGGTCCATCTCCGTTCAGATCGGCTAAAAGTCTTCGTTGACGAGATTCTTGAGCTAATTCAATGATGTTGCTTAAGCCAATTCGGGATAGAGGGTACTTTTGAAGAAGGGCCATGCCTTCAACGAAACCCTATATCGCAAAAGAGGACTTCTTAGTAAACTTTGTGAATTTTACAAAGTGAAACAAGACGAACCTCTCCAAAATCTCCGTTCTGCTCGTCGATGTCGCCCCAAAGCCCGACACGTTGACCCGACCGCCGCCTTCCGGCTTGAATAAGATGTTTTCTAGTCAAGAGCAACATGGCTGTGCACACATCGAGCAGCAGATCGATCTTGGGAGTTTCCGTTCGCGTCGTAGAAGGCTCTGATAGGACGAAATCCCAGATACGAAGAAGACTTTCCATCTGTTTATACACCCATGACATTGATACAAAAAAAAAACAGATGTGTGTGTCAATTCAACCGATTGCTTTTATGACTTCATCAAGAACGAAATAGCTTACGGGAATATCTTGGGCAAGCAAGGTAGAAATCCATTTGAAAGAGTAATATGGAAGAGCCGGGTCTAACGATTTGTGATTCTATGATCATGTTGAGTAACCGATATAAGAGGTTAGCACCAAGTTCAGGATGGAGACAGAGTAGATAAGCAACGCACGAGTTCCTCCCATAACTGAAAGCGACGCGTTCAACAAAACGTTAGTCATATCCTCCACGTCCATCTGTTCATGAACAGTAATCAATGCTCATACTTACCGCCAGGTCCGCCCATTTCACCCTGTTCGATAACCTTTTAAGAGCCCATTTGACATCCCTTTCCACCACACCTCCAATGACCACTAACTCCTGGTTCCATACCCCCTCTCCAGGTCCCTTGACAACGTTCCCCACTTCTGCCATCAAACCAACAAATGCCCAGAACGTATCTCCTTCGACCGCGACCTGGCCTGTTTCTTCGTTTGATGCTTTTGCTTTTGCCTCAGCCATGAAAGCGGACGCGTAAACAAAATATAGCGGAGCAAGTATCTCGGAAAAACCTTGGGTATAAGCCAGATGAGGATGGATGAGGGTAAATATATACAGAATACGCGTCAGGGCATCGGAGTGAAGCTCCATAGTCGACGAGAGCAAGGCAGTTGGCGCGGCATTTGAATTAGAAGTAGGAGTCGTAGCTTTATCTTCTTTCGTTGCTTGTTCGTTTGCTGTGAGATGTAGATTTGAGAAATCTAATGAAGGGAGTTCTGGAAGGGCTAGTGGGCTGGTCGACGATGAAGGTTCACTGGTGGAAGGTGAGATAGTCTGCCCTCGATCGTCACCATGTATAACATTATCCGAATCGGGAGAGCTGCTATTGATAGGGACCTCGGATTCAGCTCGTCTGAAGGTCTTCTCGGCGGAATCGTTGGTCGGAATAACTGTTAGGTCTGGTTTATTGCTTTCGGTTCCGACAGAACTGTCTTCGCTTGGCCAGACAGCGGATTGGATAGCGTCGTATCGGTTCGCGAGTGCCCTCCGATGCTTGATTGAGGGAAGTTGAGAAGAGGGCTGTGTAGAATCACGTTTAGAATATGCAATAGGCTGAGAAAAGAAATTCAAATGGGTTTGGGTTCGGTGGACGTCTTTAGCTATCGATTCTAGGAGCTTATCATTCGCAGAAAGTGGATGCGATGGAGTCTTTGTTGTGACAGCAAGATAAGACGACAATGTCAGAGTTGTGGATCAGATATTATTGGGCAATATTTTGATACATAAAAGGAGCCCAGAGATAACCAGATACTTACCGAAGCGTTTTCAACTTCGTTGAGAAACTTTTCCGCAAACTGAGCGTATTTATCTCTTCCAGTGTATTGTTCTTTATTCCAGTTCGATTTTTGTTTCCCAAGAACTCCAAGTAGCAAAGAGTAGGTGATAGGTCGAAGATGAGGCGGTTCGGACGGGATACCTATTTTTGGATATAGACAGTTGATGCCAGGCTCGTTCGAAACTAGTTTGATCACATCGATAGAACTAATATTATATATCACTCACCTCTAGCTGCCAGTCGTCTAAGAGCAGAAAGCTCGATGGTTTGTTCCTCGTTTGAAGAATCTAGGAGAGACCGGAAGGCGGCTAGGCTGAAATTGTGTGACCCAAAAGAAGCAAGTTAGGAAGCGCTCTGCTCTAAATAACGTGACGTTCAAACAAGTTGATCATTATGAAATCTCACGATTCGTCGTCCTGCTTCATGACAAGCGGCGGGTTGTACGATGGTTATATACAAGGCCGACTCGAGAGACGGTAAAAGGATGTAGATGATGAAGATGATGGAGATGATGGAGATGATGGAGATGATGAAGTAACCAGATGGTTTATGATAGACGATGAAGTTATTCAACAAACGAACTCGATGGTTACACGGCAGTAACCCCGTTTATGATACTTCTTGTAAGGAAACGATGAAACATAGTACTTCAAGAACATAGACATAACGCAAAGAAAGAAGAGAGATCGTCGAGAATATTATATATACGCTGAGATATCTAAGACGGTGTTGTTCTTTTTTATGTACCTGCCAGCTACTTCTTGGCCTTAGAGGCAGCTTTTGATTTGACAGTCGCCTTGCCCTTGGTCGCTTTCGGCTGCTTGATAAGCTTGTCTTTTGAGAAGTCATCGGCGTCCCCAGAGTCTTCACGCTCAGATTCTTCGTCTGCCTGATCATCGTCGATCTGAATGAGAGAAGATAAAATCAGATCAGTTTCATGAAACATTAAGTCGAAAATATAAAGAAAAAAAGAATTGCGCACGTCTTGAACATCTTCATGATCTGCCTTTGGACCAGCAGCAAGCTTCTTGGCTATAGGGACATTAGTAGCCTTATGAACGGCGATAGGATGATCTTTTTTGTTATAGCTATGATGCGCAAATAAAAGGAGCTGATTAGTCGCGAGGATTTCCGGATTACTCGATAGAGGATACAGAGAAAGTTGGCGAACTTTCTAGTGAACGTGCTCTTGACAGATGTCGGTATCTTCTTCAGAATGACCTCATCCTTCCTCTCGCCTACTCCCAGTTCAACTAGCGCATCCCAATCCTCTTTGTTTAAATAGTACTCGTCCATGATGTCAATCACATCATCAACAGAGTCCTAAATATAGATGTAAAAGCATCATGGGTGTGAGGTGTTGCAGAAGAAACAATGAGCAAGCGTTTATCCTCAAGTAAAAAAATATGGATCACGTACCGCTCCCTCTTTAGAACATAAAGGCTTTATCATTTGAGAATAAAGAGTGGGAATGTAGTGTTCTCGAACTTGATTCATGTTAGCTGAGACTTTGAGCCGCATGTGTATATGAATATCGTTTAATTGTCGATAATTCTTTGTCTGTCGAGAGTTCTGACCCAGCCACCTAGATCCATTTGGAAGGCACACAAAGCATCATGTACACCCATTTAATGACCTTTTCTTCGCCCTGCTGGACACTATCTGATAAGAAGCTGACTCACTCTGGGAACTTCATACCGTATCCACCGCCCCAGCCTCCACCACCTCCGTAGCAGAAGTAAGCCGGTCGGATTGTTGACATTATTGCATGGTTCGGGAGCAAAGACCACTGTTGGTCCGAACTATAAACAGACAAGGGATCGCGAAGAACTTCGCAGTCAATAAAGCTCGAATGGGTTGAATATTCCCCAACACAAAAAAAGTGATGTACAAACCTGTGAATCATCCTATCCATCAAATCCCCCTGAGAGATTGAGTCGGCAGCCTGGTCCATGAGGGTAAGCTGTTTGAGTGTCCTCTCGGGACCTGACAGCCCGTTCAACCTGGCAAAGTTTTGCTTCACATAGTTGTCCTAGTAGATCAAGAATGAAGATTTGAGCAACCGAGCTTTTTGACGAAGCAGTCCACCAACGTTCAAAAATTAGACCTACTTGAACAAACAACGGAACAAAACTGAAATCATGGAAGTATAGTTCCATTTTTTCACCGAGTGATTGCTTGTTGGTATGAGAAAACATATATGGACTAAAGAGCTTGTCACAGATTGTGAAAGGAGTCATGATCGCATTCTTCTCGTTGGCTCTCGCGCTATATTAGTATCCGCGCAAAGAAAAGCAAAGGTAACGTCGTGTCAATGCCGGATCATATATTGGTCTAGAGAAAAAAAGAGAAGTAGGAAACAAGACGTACAGTTCTTTTCCTTCATCGAAGGTCATGGAGTCGCTCGAAAGTTTCCATGTTGACATCATATTCAACACTTGTCGGATATCAGAGTTGGAACCAGCGATCAACTGGTCTACCACATTGACCGGTATTTTCATTTTTTCTCTAATGATGTGATGAAAGACAACTTGATCAATTAAGATTTGATAGTAGGTATACTGTAATGGATAAGACGAACCTGAAGGCAATAGACATAATACGCGATCGGATTTCCTGAACGGTTGCCCTACGATAAGGAGGAAATAGAAGATACAGAATGAGACTCTGGCACGGTTTTTGTTTATAACAGCTAGAAAAGGCAACGTACCTCCGGAAAGGCATATTGAAGCAAGTGGACTGGAGAGGTTTCATCTTGGGATGATTTCTGTCATTACAGATGAGAATCATAGGAATCTAAATTCAAAGGGTATTAGACAAGCACATAAAGCTTTTGATTGCTCAAAAAAATCATCAAACTGGGCAACGATGGGCATACCTTAGTCTTTTTTACCAGAGCGTTCATAGCGCCTACTCCTCCTCGGTCACCAGAAGACATACCGTCTACCTCGTCAAAGATCAGACATGTCTTATGTGTGATCTCAACGCCTGCGGCAGTAGTCCTTTCCTGTAAACGGGTACCGAACGAAAAAGTGGAAGACTCAACCTCATGTTCTGTTGATATAGAATCAATTCAAGACTGAAAGCCTTACCCCTCCTTGTTTGAGCCAGCCATCCATACTCGTGTTGTCGATGTTAGTACCCGACTAATAAGCGTATAGTCAAAAAAAATGATCAGGCGACACTTCAACCTCGAGGAAATGAATATTTGACAAATGAAAACGACGAACTTCAATTAGTTTCTTGCTTCTTGCATCACTGGCATTATATTCTAATGGCTCATAGCCGCAGACCCTAGCAACAAGATGAGCAGCGGTAGTCTTTCCGATTCCAGGAGGACCAGAGATCAAGACGGCTCGGAAAGTGCCCATAGCGTCTTTCCCAGGCTTCTTGAAAGCCGACTTGTAAGAAGTATTCCTGGAAATGGGGTTCGAAAAGTATGATCAGTTGCTGTATTGTAGATCTCAGAAAGTCATCGATTATGAACTGAAACCTTCAAGACTCACCAAGCATGAAGCCAAGTTTGAAGCTTCTCGACATTAGACTTATTGCCGCAAATTTGAGATAACTGTGAAGGAGCATATTTGGTCGTCCAGAGTTGAGACTTAGGATCTGGAGGAATGATTCTACAGCATCAAAAACAGGATGAATGATCATTTTCTTTAGCGCAAAATCCAAGATAAAAACAAAGTAGGTGATACCCACTTGGGAGCGCTGTTACTAGCTACAGGCTTCTGAGCCTCCTTGATCATTTGAGCTCTCTTCTTCTGCTCCTCCTTCTCTGCGGCTTCCATCTCCTGAGCTACCTGTTTAATCTTTCTTTCCTCATCAGCCATCTTCTTCTTGGTCTTCTCGTCCAATTCTCCAGCCCCACGGCTATCGATCAGTCCCAAGAATCCATCCTCATCCAGTGTTTTGACGTTGAGCTTTTTGATCTTCTCCAATTTGGAAGGCCCGGCGTTTTCTCCGAGAATAACGTATGAGGTTTTTCCAGAAGGTGCCGTCGTGACTTTACTGTAAGAATCAGACCCACAGGGTGAACCAGTAGAGTTAACAACAGTCAGACCTTCAATTATTCGATGAGATACAACTTCAAGTGAAAACTTACCCGCCATATCGTTTGGCCAGCTCGACCGCCTCTTCTCTTGCCAAACTGGACAATTCTCCGGTAAATACGAAGGTCAAACCTGCCAAGCAGTTTGGTTTTCCGTTGGGAATTTCTTTTGATCCGGGTGCAGTCGGTCCTGTGGAGGCTGCCATTTTTCGGGCCATGAAAGCTTTGTAGCTTTTGAATTAGATACACAGAGGATGATTGTCAGCCTAATAGTTCAATTCGGTCAAAGTACTTTATAATCAATTATGACACCAAAATTAGCCTCACTTGTTTGATTTTGTCTCTGACTTTTCTGTCTTGTTCTCGGTTTCTTCCTTGGGTTCTTCCTTTGGAGCGACCTTTTTTGCTGAGGCTTTCTTCTCGACGGCAGGCGCCTTCTTTACAGATGATTTTGGGGCTGGCTTGATGTCATCTTCCGATGAGTCGAAGTCCTTGGGGAAGAAAAAAAAAAGAATCTCGTGAACATCACACTACACATGATGTACCTGCTTATCGTCAAACTTACCTTATTGTCTTCCACCCTCTTCTTGTTACCCTTCACAGCGCTAGAGACCGAGGATCTAGATCCGTTCGGTTTAGCAGCAGAAGCAACAGCAGGCTTCTTTTGAGCTTGGATCTCATCCTCAGATCCACTAGAAACAACCTTTCTTTTGGTTGGAGTCTTTCGCGCCGATGTCTTGGTTGGCTTTGGCGCTTCCTCAACTTCTGAATCAGATGAGAGAGCCTTTCGAATCGCCCTAGCACGGGCAACTGGTTTAGAAGTTCTGGATATGGCTGCCAGCGCTGGAGGAATTTTCTTAGAGCTAATAGAGAATTTGAGTATTATACACGAAGAAGGACTGGTATCAGTATGAGATTTATCAAAAATCGTATGAACAGAAAATGGACACGAAGCGGTTTAGTACCTGTTCGGCTGCCTGGAAGGATTTTCGTCATCCGAATCACCTAGATTTTGAGCAGCAGCCAGAAAACCAAATTCAAAACATCGCCGCCTCTTCATTTAGTACCATGAGAGCTTGCAACGAGGGTGAGGTTGATAATTAAAACAAGGAAGAAGGGGCTAACCGAGTTCGATAATGTTGTCATCGTTAATGACATTGGATGAGGTCTTAGACGCTTTGCCGGATAGATTGCCTTTAGAGGAAGAAGCCATTTTAGTACTCGAGTTGACGCTTGAGCTTGGCTTTTCGCTTCCACCCTATTGTACAACATTCATGATAAACGACAACGAAGGATCTTAGTGACTGATATATACCTTAGCAGAGAGATTGTGGAGAGAAAGATGTTAAATGAGAGCTCACGAAGAACGATCGAATATCAGCCCCTGGTTTATCGGTTGGCTTTGGCGTGACTTCCTTCTTTCGTGGGACGGAAGTTCTCCTAGCTTTCTCAGTCTCTACATACTCTTCTTCCGAGTCTGACATGACAACGAAGGATAAATTTGAAAGAAAGAGAATGAGGATGAGAAGTAAATGAGAGTGGTTGATGGACGGAAATGAGCATCGGACGATGACGCGTAACCAGGCGTGTTCAAAGACGCGTGTCAGTAGACGCGTGGTAAAGTAAATCAGTGCGTTTGATCACGTGTAAATGCTGTGCTAACGCGTGGCCACATCGTGACCATACAGCCGAACTCCACTTTCTCCTTCGTTCTTCTCCCTTTGCTTTCTCTTCATCTTTCCCTATTTTCTTACAGCACATCGACAAGTATATCAAGCCAGCTCAATCTTTTCTTTTCCTTGACTTGAATAGAGACATGTCTGCCCCTCCCTCAGAAGCGTTAGTGTTGTTTTTTTTAGTTGTTGCGTGTTTTTGAATTCGTTCATCTTCTCACCTACTCTCAAAACATCTCACTTTTTCTTGGTTATCGGGCCTCGGTTCATTTGTTCCTTCTTATTTCGAAAAGTCGACTTCGAGCTGAGGCGCGTAAGGCCAAGATTCAGGCCAGAGGAGGTGCGGGTTTGGCCCGATTGGCAAGCACTGCGAGAGGTGAAGAAGGAGCCAAGTTGTATGAAACGCGTAAGCTGAGAGCTTTTTCTGAACGATGCCATTTTATGGCTCTATAGAAAGGAAGGAAACTGATCATACTTCATGTTTAACCTTTCTCAATCGATCTGATTCATCCCATGGACCTCAAAACGCCCTCTCAGCCCCTCCCCCGGTTCGACGAACTACCTCTGAGAACCAAGTTTCTTCCTTACCCCCATCGGCCTCTCAACCTAACACTTTCTCTCCCACTCCTTCTCAGTCCCAAGAAGAGTTTTTATCTCAGATGTTCGGAGGCTTTCCTCCTGCCTCTGATGGAACCTCTTCTTCCTCTCCCAACTCCGATCCGCTCCAAGCGATGCTTCAGTCCATGCAAGGTTTCTCTCCGGACTCGGGATCTCCTTTTTCGAATCCTATGGGCGACTCCGCTGGAGGTCTCTTCCCACCTGGATTCGATCCTAGCGCAGGCATCGAAGGGCAGCAAGATCTGATGTACTCTGGAGTCAAGTCGCGAACAGATAGATTGTTTACGATCGCTCACTTCTTGGGTGTTTTGGGACTCGTAGTGTTTGTGTTAGGATGGTGGGAACCGACGGTGAGAGAACTGAGGGCGCAGACCGGATTTGTTGGAGAGTGGGACCGAGGGAACTTGGCTTGGAACGATAAGGGTGCAGGAGTTGAACTGGTCGGTGGTTTTCTTTCTTCTTTTTCTTTCTTTCTTTCTTTCTTTGTATTCCTCTCAATGGGTTCAAGATGGGAAGAAGAGTGACTCAAGTGATTGAAAAGACTGATATCGTTTGTTAACATGGCACTTATGTGAAATATAGCCGGTCTTCTGGGCGTTTGCTACTCTCTCTTTGATTCTACAAACGACACGCGTGATGCTCTTTCGGGTACGTTTTCTTTTTGATATGTCTTTCTTGATAGTGTCAGACACTATCCAAAGTTGCGTTAATCTGATATCTTTATCTCTCTTTGATTGACTTGATGTAATCTTGCTAGTCTCGGCCACCTCCCTCGAAGCTTCTCTCACTTGCTTCTCCTTTCCTTCCTTTCCTCCCGGCGCAACTCAAGAGATACCTTTTCACCGCTTCGAGATACATCTCGATGGTTACTCAGTTTGGACAGGATCTGTGTCTTCTCCTGTTTTGTGTCGCGCTCGGAAGATGGGTTCGATCCGGTCAAGATCTGACAGGGGGGAAAGAACTCGTTGTCGAATGATTCGAAACAGTATATGAAGAAGATGGAATCATGTCAAAACCGCCGAGAACAGGACAGGAAGAATGTATTATCAATTCTTGGAAGTCGATTGCATTTCTACCCATTCTTTGTGTCCTTCTTTGTTCTTATTTTTATTTTCTATTTTGGAATCCTCTTCATCCTAGACTTGTTCTGTAGAAAGAAGGAGGAGGTTAGGGGAGAAAAAGAGGGGAAAGAAGCCTGGCGCGAAAGCAATAGACAGATTTTGTAATTACACTTTACATATACATTTGAGATCTAACGGCTAGTCATTATTCCGTCTTTGCCTTGATTTCACCGTCCCGGCCGCTTCTTATCCGGCAAAGCATACACCACCCGACCCAGATCGCACCCAACCAAACAGCGATCGCTGTACTGATCTCGACAAACGGTAAATGTGATGGATCTCCGACGGGTAGGATCATCGGAACCGTCAACGGTCCGTCTATTCTAGATGAAGAGGTAGCGGAGTCAGGTCGGAAGGAGTAGAACGTCTGGTTTAATGATGAGAACAGGTCCGGAGGGAATGGGCTCGGTAGACGAGGGACTATCATCAGAGAAAATTTAAGATTGATGACAAGCGTACAATTCAGATCGGGCGTCGCTAGTGAAGAGAGGCTATATGACAATGAGAAAACCGAGAACGAACCTTCTGAGGAGGGTAACGATGGCAAAGAAAAGGACAAAGGTGAAGACAGAGGGCAGGTTAAACCTACCCATGGCCATTCGATATCAACCGTCCGCTCAGACCGTTCTTCTACTGTCTTTGGCTCTAGATATCTCCCGTGCAGCGGCACCCCCAACTCTATGATTCTTTCGCCATTCTTCCCTAAAGGCTTCTCGTTCTGTTTGAACGGGTTGATCTCCAAGATGAGTCCTGACCCTTCTCTCGCTCGGTCAGATAATCTTGAAAGAGGTAGCTCTAGTTCGACATCTCCAAAGAACCGAACTGAATCGCCTAGGGCGCCATCGGCAAAAAGTTGGTTGATTTGAAATGGATCGAGAATGATGGATGGTGGTATGTGATAGATCAACAGAACGGTACACCCAAGGGCCGACTCGGTTGCGTCGGCATCCGACTGAGTGGTAGGAATTGAGAATGTGGTGAGCAGTGTCGAATGAAAAGACTGTTCAGGAAGAAGTGTACTTGAGTACACTGGGAGATCGGACGGCGGAGGAACATTCAAACTTGGATCCAAAGGAAAAGACTGCCGAAACTGATAAATCGGAGATCTTTCTTTTTTGATCGACCCCTGTCGTTCAGTAGAGGAAGACAAATAGAGACGTTTCTCTTCAAGTTCTTTTCGAGAGAGGCCTTCTCCGTCCGGACTGGCTGTCAGATTGGCTACGATGGGTGAAGACCCAAGACCCCCCGTTCCTCCTTCTACGCCATTTCCTTCTCTGTGTTGTCCGAGAGGTCGATCCTTGGATATGCTCATAATACTTATATCTGGACGAATGTTCTGGTAGATATATACGAGTAAACGTCGTTCGTTTTCAAAGGCACGAGTCAACTACAGACGATGTTGTCTCAATCGCTTATTATTTTTTTCTTAACCTTCTCAGTCTCTACGATATCCAAGAAGCTGTGTGATTGTGTACATCAGATGCTTATCTTATCAGTCGCGAATGTTTCCCCAAAAAAATCCCAGTCGAAACATGATTGTTTATTCGTGACCTGAAAGAACATATAGAACGGAGACATGGTTTGTATGGGATGAAAACAAAGGAGAGTAAAGAAAACGGATTGGACAGAACAAACCAAAACCGGGACTGGAAGTGAATGCAAGAATGATTGCTCAGAAGATAAAAGAGGAAATTAATTAACAGGGGTAGACAATATAACGAAGAAAAGTATTTAGGAAGAGATGTAAGAGAGGGACAGCTAAGGACGGATGGTTTTAAAGAATAAGAAGAGAAGATGATGAAATATGCGGGGGACATGACTACATCGTAAAAAATGTCCGGAAGAAACAAGAAAGAGAGCCAAGAGAAGAAGAAGGAAGGACATGTTACCCTGGCGGAGGTGTCGTGATGATGTGTGCAATAGTCTTGTGAACGGATGAAAGGAAAAAGAAAGAAAAAATCCCTGAAGAGAGGATTGAGTGAAGGTACAAATAATTATGACAGGAAAGAGGTACGGACAAACAAGGTTAGCGTGTGGAGTATAGTGTAAAGTGCAGGCGTGGGTAGTTAAATCAGGGAAGAGGTGGAGGAAGAGAGGACAAAGACAAAGGTAGTTGATAGAAAGAAAGACGAGATGGCATGTTCCGTGATTGACCAAAGAAAATGAGAAGAATCATAAGCTCAAACCTAAAAGATTATCTTGCCTGTCGAGAGGATCCTGGTGTTGGCCGGAGGTTCGCTCGACTGGACCGAGGCGCCATCCGTGGCTGAGGCTGAGATTGAAGCTTGGCAGGGACTGTCTGTTGATAGGGCGTCTGATGCGATTGAGGATACTGGAGAGATGTACTTGGGGGCGAGAGCCCTTGGTGTTGATCAGGAAGCCCATATTGGGTGTAGTGAGTTGAGAATGGATATTCCTGAGCTGGATACGCCGGCTGAGGATAATATTGAGGCTGGGATAGATGATAAAGGTGGTGAGAAGGGTAGTAGGTTGTCGGGGAAGTAAAGACTGGTGGATATGATGGCTGTTGAGCGTAGAGAGCATTGCCGGTGAGCGATGGGGACGAATACGAATGGACCATCATCGGAGGTGAAGCATAAGGGGAAGGGATCTGAAGGGAAAGACCAGGGTAATGGCCGGATAACGGACGATTCGAGACGGAGCTTGAAAAGGCCATAGGCGGTTGGACTCCAGGCGATTTGAGAGGCGATTTCTGTTGACTGGCTCGGGCCGGTTGTTTGTTCACCGAGGATGAGAGTGGAGAAGGCGTGATGGTAGCAATCGAATGTCGTTTATTTACCCCGCCACTGTTGGCCAGGACGGGAGAAGGACGGGCCGAGGGAGGGACTGATGACCGAGGGAATGACGACGGCGGTGGAGAACTCGATCGGGGTGATTGAGACGGTGTCGTTGAATTAGATGTCGACGGAGACACTTCCAACAGGCTCTGTTTCGATCTATCCGGATGAATCGAAAGCCCGCCCGGGGCGAACACCCTTGAAGATCTGTCTCCCCGCCTAGCAGTCGGCTGATTGGTTTCCATGGAGTTGGCACTGTTCTCACCAATCATCCGTAGGCCTTCGCTCCTGGTCATCCGAGAAGATGCCGCGAGCCTGGCACTGAGTGAGCCCCATTCTTCATAATTTCCGTTGTTGCCCTTCTTGCTCCCGAGCTTGGCTAGGTCTCTTCGCTCTCGGGCAGCGGCAACCTCGGCTCGGTATCTCTCCAGTCGTCTCCGCTCTTCCTCCTCGGCCCGAAGGCGATCTCGCCCGAGTGCCTCTTGCTCTGCGTCTTCTCTCGCTCTGAGTTCTGCCTGCCTGTCTAAATCTTCTCCGAGATCTTCCTGGTATGGCCTGTCGTCCTCCATGACGTCAATCTGGGCGAACCGAACTCGATCCCGCGCTTTCGTCGGTGGCGAGGGAAGAGATACGAGGGCGATCGTAGAATGTCTCCGTTGGATCTCGCTCAATGGGGTCTCATCCTCCTGGTCATCGTCTTCCAACGCAGACTCGGCGAATTGGAAATCTACCGGTGGTGAGAACGATCGCCTGTTGGCTAAGCCCAACGAGCTCATCGACCGTTTCGGTTTCGAAAGTGCTGATCGAGGGACAACAGACTGTTGCTTCTGTTGTTGTAGCGATGACGTTGATGACGACGACTTGAGCTTTGACGGGTACGGGACGTTGTTCATCGTCGGAGAGAGGAACTCGTTGACGGTCTTCCACGAGACACCCGCCTGGATCGGGGACGAAGGTGTGCTGTTCGATCTTCGGAACTTGATTTCCGGTGGAACCGTTCCTTTGACCGTTGGAACTCGATCGACGATCACCTTGAGGTCGTCAACCGGACCAGAATCCGTGGGAGACCGTCTGCCTACCAGTGAGTTGACGAGCGAGGGTAACGTCGTCCCAGAGGCCGAATATCTCATCCCAGGTACGTTGGCCCCGGACAAGGCCGAAGACTTTTTGTTGATCTCCCTGGCGTAGGCTTCCATACCCTCTGAAAACTCGAGCTCCATCACGGCGAGCCCTCTGGCAGGAAGGATCGGCTCGGCGAGGATCCTGTTCGAATCAGTACCCGCTGGGACAAAGACTACGCTCCTAACCTCAAGGGTCGGTCGGGAGATAAAGGCAAGGATGCCAGAACCGGCGAGAGGGAGAGAAGCCCGGGGGACGGCCGAGGTAGCTACGAATTCGGCTGTCGAGATCGAGGCATCCGATGTGGGCAAAATTGAGGCAATCAGCCGACCAGACTTATCGCGCTGTAGAGAGACTGGACGAGCTTGGGACATTCTAAGTGTGGAGATTTGAGATAGCAGAAGAAGGTTTACAGTGAGCTGGCTACTCGCGGAGAACGGTGACAAAGAAGCGAAAGGGAAGAGAGAGGGGAAGACAAACCGAATCAACGCCTCCATCTCGTCCGGACTGAGGCACGCGTCAGTTTCTAACCGATGCATCAGCCCTCTCACGCCGACCTCTGCTGTGAGTCCGACGACTCTACGTCTCGGTGTAGATTGTAAGGTCACTCGGTTGGTACTAGCAGGATATCTTCTTGTCTCTCCGTCCTTGCCAGTGGCTGGGTTGGGCCTCGACATGAAGAACGGATGAGACGAGGGTGGTCGGAGAAGAAGGCTGAGTTTTTGGGATGACAACAGGTGAAGAGACTGAAGAGGCGTCAGTATAGGTTGCTGCTGTTGTTGTTGTTGACGTTGTTGTTGTTGTTGTTGCGGCTGTTGCTGTGGCTGCTGTTGTTGTTGTTGATGCTGAGTCAAAGATTGGGATGATCCCGAATCCTGACGAACCGGACAAGGTTGAGAAAAAGACATAGGAGAAGAAGAAAGAGGCATGTTGGGAAGGGAAGGAAGAGAGATCGGTGGGAAGGATGGTGAGCCCATCGGAGAGCCGACAGGGGATGACGGACCGGAAAGGAACCGTTGACTGTCCTGGCCCATGAAAGCCGGAGAGGGGAAAACAAGCTCGGGAAGAACCGAAGAAGGAGATGACGGTAGGGCTCCAGGTGATTGGGAAGCACCGGTAGCGGCCGGGATTTGCATGAGAAGCGATTCCTCCTGCGTTGGTGTCTTTCCACCGGATGGTTTACTTTTTTCCTTTACTTTCTTTGAACCGGTGCTCGAGCTGGAGAACCAACTTTTGAACATGCCGAATCCTGAGGACGATCTTCTCAGAGTCTTCAGGTCCTTATCCTTGTCGACAGGCGACAAGAACTTTTCGTCGTTCGTCGAGTCCGGTGAGACCGGTGAGACCGCCGTCTTGAGATGGATGATCGAAGAAGCTGGACTGATCAATGATGGCGCGGTCGATGTTGACGAAGTGATCGATGTATCTGACGAGTTGGAAGATCTCGTTGTGCTCGAAATCTGTGCATCGCGAAATCGAAGAGAGAAATCCCCCCGGAAAGGCGGTTATCAGCATGACAAGAGCGTGAACTGACGATGGATATCAACAGACGATCCCGGCTTTCCGATAGAGGAGCGAATTGAAGTTTTGTTT
The DNA here is from genome assembly GCA_014825565.1 of Phaffia tasmanica. NCBI lineage: Eukaryota > Fungi > Basidiomycota > Tremellomycetes > Cystofilobasidiales > Mrakiaceae > Phaffia > Phaffia tasmanica. The sequence continues at coordinate 3,097 of MVAI01000050.1, read as the reverse complement.
CGCGCTGTACATGTACATGTGCATACTCATGCACACACACGCACACGCACGCATATTATCTCTCTCTCTCTCTCTCTCTCTCTCTCTCTTTTGGGTTTGCCCCTCGAGCCATTTAGGATCAAACTGATAATAGACAAGAAAAGAATCGGATGACGCCCAAGAATAAGACGAACCTCTGTTCGGCCACTGTCACATGAGCCGCTTCTCTCTGATGGGGAATGTGTCAGACCAGATGCGTTATGTTTGAGACTGAGACGACCGTGTCTGCCGCCGTCCTCCGACTGACTGTCAGTCGTCCGCCAGGTATGTCCCACAGTCGATCGGTCCGTTGGGAACGACGATGGTTTGGTGGACGAAACGGGAGGGTAGAGAGCGGTCGGTTTGGGAAGAGAGGTATGCGAATGAGACGTCGATGTTGCCACCAGAGAGGGTTGAAGATCAGGCAAGTGTGCCGGGATGTACGGAAGGGTTGCTGTCGGGGACATTCTTGTCGAGTTGTCTCTAAGGGGAAAGAACGTAGACGACGAGGGAAACATCGTAGATGGCAACATGACAGACTGTCGTTAGACCGGCAGAGAGAAACAGGTATAAAACAAGTCCGCTTTCGCTTTCACTCGAAAGAACCAGGACTCACGGACAGACTCCAAGATTCGCGCGATTTGCCCGGCGTGTTGTCTTTGCTCGAGACCGGGATTTGAACGAGAAGAGGAGAAAGGAATGGGCTGAGAAAGTAAAAAGAAGCCGAGGTCTGGCGCTAGATCTGTGTCGATAGCGAGGAGCAGATCGAAGAAGAGACGGTAGCGTGGAGAATGAAAAGACACGAAGAGAAAGAGAAAGAGGGATCAATGGTTTTGTTTGGAAGATTTCCAACAGGGCCGTCAAGAACGTGTTGAAGTAGAAAGGTTTGAACTGAGACGTACGATGGCCCTCAAAGAAAGAGGCAGACACAGACACAGAGAGAGAGCGTCGGGAATGGCGGAGACGAAGGAAACGTGAAAGGCACAAAGGGTGGCGAAACGAGCAAGGAAACACGAAAGAGAAGAAGAAAGATGCCCAAATCGGTTGGCGTTGGGAAGGAGAGAACCAAAGGGGGGGGAAAGACTGTGGGAACACACAGGCAGACCGAAGATCGAGATTGATTCACGTAAACCCCAGTGATCAAGTTCACAAAGAGAGAAGCCGGTGAGAAACCCGAATAGACTGACTGACGGGCAAACGAGTTGACCAGAAGGAAAGGCCAGATGAGGAAACCCACAATCGAGTGAGAATGACGGAGGTAACAAATGAGACGATGAGAGAGAGAGATACCTAGGTACACAAGGTTTGTCACCAAAAAGGTGTTAGGAAGCGTTTGTCGTCGGACAGACACTAGGTTGGGTTTTAGGAATCGATGTGGAGATCGACTTTAGGATGCAACGAGGAGATAAAGTGAACTGTTCTATCCCAACAGAAAACAGATGACTCTTTCTTCTTTCCCCTGTGTGAGAGAAACAGGTCAGAATGTGTGTGTGCGTGTGTGTGCGTGTGTGTGTGTGTGTGTGTGTGGACAAACAGGACGGAACGATGGTTGCCCAGGCACGAACGGACTCACCGAGTCTGATCGGGCTACCCGATAACACACCACGTAGATAGAAGACGAAAGAAGAAAATAAAATAATAAAAATAATAAAAAGAGAAGGAGGAGAGACGTAGATGCTCTCAAAGTGTGAACAAGACTTGATCGACCCGGTCTTTCTTCCCTGGTATGTTGACCACCGATAGATGTATGGTTGAGGGTGAAAGGAAGGATCAAGTCTGTGAGAGTTTAAAGAGATTACGTGTGTGCACGTTAAGCTCAAGAGAGCACACACATACACATCTCATGTTTGCCTTATAAATTATCTTCTTGTTCATACACATGCTTTTCTTCTTCTTGCTCTTCTCTTCGTCTGTAGAACTATCACATGTTGTGTTCTCGTACAAATCTGGTCGAACCCATGTCTATACGTCGAGCGTAGAGAGGAAGGGTTTCTAACCAACCATCTAATCGGCCTAAGCTGTGACCTGTCCTGCGTGTATTGACGATCGCTCCTGTTCTTTTCTTTCTTTTCTTTTCTTTTAGTTCCCTTTTTTTTTTCTCTTGGAAGTACAATCTCTGCCTTTTTCCTGTTAATCACCTCATTTCTCCTTTCAGACATGCGCTCGTTGGCTGTGTCTCATTAGAAATGAAGGATCCAACGTGCGAATCCGAATTTGATGAGACGTCCCGCGGCTCTTTTTCATCCTTGCCCGAGGAAAAGATCCGGTTGGCAAAACATTTCATCGTCATGGTTTCAGACTGGACTTGCTTCACTTGGTCACTTACCCAACTCGATCGCTCGTTTGCTCGCTCTCCTTCTCTTTTTTTGTTTTTATTTCTTCTCTGGTTTCCCGTCCGATAGAGTGTCAAATCCCGACGGGGACCGACCTCGGATGGACGAAACGGTCGATTTCCTTCTTTCTTTCATGCTCGTGCCCGGCCCCGGCGGCGGCGGGGTGGCCGATCTGCCCGGACGATCGGGAAAGAGAGACGGACGAGGGGAACCCTTCTCAAAAACTCCCGCCGGAGGGAGATCAACAAAACGGCAAATGAACATGCCTATCCGTTTGATCGATTGGCCTTGCCGTTCCCCCTTTCGTTGGTCTCGATCGTTCGCTTTGTTGGTAAAGGTTTCTATGAAAACTTATTTCTTCGGCCGGTCTTCTCTTTCTTTCTTTCTTGCCTTTCTTTTCTTTCGTCTGTCTTTCAGGCCTCACTTTGCTTTTTCTATTTGCTTGAAACGGAAAGGTCGAAGGGAAAAGGGGGGAGAGGGAAGAAAGGAGAGAGGCGGAAAACATACAAGAAAAAGAAAAGAAAAGAGAAAAGGAAACGTCGAAAGTGAACACCAAAAAGAGGCACAGGATAAGGCGAAAGACAAAGGGGAAGAAAAAATCACTTTTTGTCAAAAGCCGACGGCACTGTTTTTCCCATGAGAAGACTCGTTGAACGCAAGAAAACAGAAGAAGGAAAGAGCATCTCAATTTCAAAAAGTCAAAGGGGAGGGGAAGGATTGAGGGAGTACAAAAGATGAGGGAGGGG